>OMLB01064765.1:11399-30247 GCA_900302555.1 Myripristis jacobus | reverse complement strand
TATGACTGTAGCGCCAAAGCTCTGGAGCAATATAAAAAGGGCTGTGATATCAAAGTTTGAACATGGATTAGAGGGCATGCAGTGAGAGCGCGATGCCCAGGAGCTGAGAAACCGCAGTCTGGGATCAGCAGCAGCTTCTCGTCCCAGACGTGATGCAGCTGCGCTGGAATATCCTGGACCAACGCATGCAGCAGGAAAATCAATCTCGCTATTTTAGACCGTGCAAGTTTCCTGCCCTCCTCTTCGGGTGTGAGCTGCAGTGTGCCAGCTGCCGGAAAAAGAGGTTTTACTCTTAACTGTTCCCTCTATTTTGGTAGTACTAGGTGTAACTGACAACAACAACAACAACAACAACAATACTACGACTACTACTTCTAATAATAATAATAATAATAATAATAATAATAATAATAATAATAATAATAATAGGGTTAATAATAATAATAATTTCTATTTTGTGCCCACGGATTTTTTTTCGATTTGTGTGTGCGTGTGCATGTGTGTGAGCGCGCATTAATGAGAGCCAGAGAGAGAGTAATGTTCGTCCAAAATCCCAGTAGTCTTTATTTATTTATTGTTGGTTTGTTTGTTTGTTTTAGTCTTACGTTGCGCTGAAAATTACACTGGTTTAAACAACGCTGATGCATAAATGTTATACAGTGGGAGGTTTTGTCGTTGGTGAAACGTTGCTGACGTCTTTACGTATTGCAGAGCACGTGACTCCAACCGGGAAGTGGAAGTAGTGTCAACAAAGCGATGGTGAGTGTGCGAGATTCCTCCTAATGTGCAGTTATCACGTCTTTTCTGAATGGCTTTTCGGTTGAAGTCATAAAGCTGTTGCTACAAAGCTGTTCATATCACAAAGGCAGCCGACGTTGATCAAATTAACGTTTCTCTGTTATCGCGAAGCAGCTACCATTCACACCAGCGGGTTGGCTGGATAGTAATCCTTTCTTTGTGTCGCCAAAGTTTGTAACATTTGTGGAAAAGCTCTGCAGAGAGATTTCTCTGCGTTTTCATTCTTGTTTTCGTCTTTCGGTGTCTTATCCTAAAAGGTATATCTGAAAGAAAGAATAGTATCGCCTGCTATTGTATAGCGCAACAACAACTACACTGTCCATTATCTTCCTAATTAGTGACTGTCTTGGTTCGGTGGGCACTTGACATTTCTCTGAGGTGAATTTGTGTCTTGTTTGTGCAAAAAAAGGTAGAGATGGCTTCTTCAGACTGGCACCTGTCTCTGAAGCTGGTGGATCAGCCCAAATCCATCTTCCACTTCCCAGAGATGATGCCAGGCGATGTGCCACCTGGAGGATACAGGGTCGCCACCCTGAAGCAGCTGGTGGCAGCACAGCTCCCAGACTCCGTCCCAGACCCCGAGCTCATAGGTCTGACCCTGTTGTTTGATTCATGTGATGAATGAGCGCCCAGTGAGTTGTGTCTGCTGTTGTGCCCTCCTGACTCTCTGTTCTATTCCATTCTGCTCTTTAAAGAATGGCTGCAAAAAATTATTCACCCCCCTTTAATCTTTTGCACATTTTCTTGTGCACTGAATGAAGCTTTTACCAAGAGAGGTAAATATTGATAATTGTTGAGCAGCATGATGTGAATATACAATCTATCTATCTATGTTTTTTGTTGTTGTTGTTGTTGTTATTAGATTTTTTGCTGCTTTTGAGAAATAATGGTGGAGCACAAATTCAGAATATGTGTTTTGAACTAATTTTCTTGCAGAAGAAAATGTGCAAAAAGTTAGGTAGGTGATTACTTTTTTCTGGTTGCTAGGATGCTGTAAATTTGGGGAAATGGTAAATATGGTAAATGTTATTTACTTTCTCACTGGTAAATCTGCATATTATTTACCAGTGAGAAAGTAAACAAACTTTTCCAAAGTGTGTGTATAGTTACATTGCTGTAAGTTTTGTCACGGGCACAATAAATGATTGCCTTGTGAAGAACTTTCCAAACTGTGAGGCACATTCAGCAGTAAATGTGTAGATTACCCTCACCAACATCATTACTTTGTATGGTAGCGATTTGTCTTTGTAACAGAATGTTTTTGTATGTTAATGTGTTATTATTATTATTATTATTATTTTTCAGAGCTGGTCCACTGTGGGCGGAAACTGAAGGATGACCTAACGCTGGACGCCTGTGGGATTCAGCCTGGATCCACTTTGCACATCCTCAAAAAGACGTGGCCAGAACCGGAGATCAGTCCAGGTGTGTGTTGCATTTTAGCCTTGAAAGCTTGTTCAAACTGTAAGTGCTCTCTGATCCTGAACATGGACATATGATGTATAATATCTTTATCCCTTTCTCCTTCAGAGCCTGTGAACAGAGCAACTGCAGCGAGGGAGTTCAGGGTGTTTCATGCTGCACTTCACTCTCTCAACTCCGCCTACAGAGACTCAGTGAGTAGAGAATATCACATAGCTCGGCAGAGCACAGGCCAAAGAAGCAACCCCCACAAAATGTATCCTCCCTGCAAACTCTTCCAAAGAGCATAAATTATTCTATACATGATCTATTTAGATTATATTTAATAACACCCGCTTACTTATTTTGAGGAAGTAGCATTTTTCCAAGTTGTAATAATATTCACCTTGATCATTTTATAAACTTATAAATTTACTTCTTTCATTTCTAAATTAATGTTTTATTTATTTGTTTGTTTGTTTTTGTTGTAGTTGTAGTTGTTAAGGCCAGTTTTGGTTTCACGACTTGTGTCAAGGTCTTGGGGTGTAACCTTGAACTCAAATGTGATGTTTTTGAAAATTTCTTCTTTCTACATTCCTTGATCATGTTATTTAAAGTGATTTCCCTTCCCTACAAGACTTACTGTGCATTTCAAATATGTAAACAGCTAGGATTATGCTCTATTTGGATGAGATCAGCTATTATTGGCTGAGACTTTTCTGCGGCACAACAACCACAGAAATCAGTTTTACAATGTGACCACAGTGGATTATGCACAAGTTTTAACATCAGCTGTCCAGTGCTACACTAGACTGACTTGTGTCATTGATTTTACAGAATTTCAGTGTCACTGCATCAAGGAAATTGCAATCATTTCCCCACTAGCGTAATACTGAATTACTAATTTAAGGAATGACATATTGACTCTGATGGTTGAAGGGTAGCCAAAGGGTTAGCAAGGCTCTTCTGAAATATCAAGAAGTCGCGTTAGCTATCACAGCAGCCTTGTGTCCCATCCGCATGTACACCAAACCCTCCATGCAGGGTTACTACACTGTCTGGAAAAGTATTGAATATGATGTTGATCATTTCTAGGTCTGGGTGAGTACAGAAAAAAGAGAGTAAGACTATTGCTGATATTTACAATTTTCTAAAAAGCAGTTTTCTAAAAAAAAAAAAAAAAAAAAAAGTGTTATTCAGAAATTGCAATAATCAAGTAATCGGACAAGCAACATATTTTGATTTTGGTTACATTTTGAGCAGCCAGCTGATTATTTTCTCCACTGAGTGGGCAGGGCAAAGCGATTCAAACACCTGTCCATATTACAGTGCACACATCAACTCTGGCACTTGTTGCACCACACTGTCCAAGGCCCCAAGATGGGAAAATGCAAGTTTCCTGATACACAGCTTACACATCCATCCGCATTATAGAACTGCTGTGATCGCCGCAACTGAGACTACTACAAATATCTCTCTCTGTCTGGTCTATCTAGGTGTATAAAATGCTGACGAATAAGGAGTCTCTGGATCAGATCATTGTGGCTACACCAGGGCTCAGGTCAGACCCAGTGGCTCTAGGTAAGACCTGATCTTTCTTCCTTAGTTTGATAAATTCACCCATGACATCCTTTGTGCCATGAAATTATTAACATGTAATCTAATAATACCGTCCCATTCTGTGCAGGGGTGCTCCAAGACAAAGATCTCTTTGTGCAGTTCACCGATCCCAACATGCTGGATGTGTGAGTGTGGCGTTGCCTTGGTGGTTCTCAGATACACCACATCATAAATGAGTACAATAAAGACAAACATAAACAGAAAATTACTTTGGGGGTGTACACACTTGCCCCCTACTTGTGGATTGTCACCCTGCTCACATATTTTTACACTGTCATAAACCGTATTGGCTTTCACATAGTAAAGTCTCCCACTTATGAGCAGACTGCAAAATGGTAAGAAGGCATAAAGAGAAAAACGGTACCAGCATGACTGAGTTAGCTCTATTTCCTGTATTTATTTTAATGCATACACGTTGTCATGATAAATTTACTCTTTACTCTGTACTACTCTGTTTTTCCAACCTCATAGATTGATTAGTTCTCACCCAGCGCTGGTCAATGCCATCATCCTGGTTCTGCACTCTGTGGCTGGTAGTATGCCGGCTCAGTCCAGCGCCAGCTCCTCTCGCAATGTCTCTGCCAGTTCCTACAGCGATATGCCAGGTGAGCAATGAAGATGGTGCTGTAAAAAGGATGGCAGGCTAGGGAGGCTTCCTAACTGTGTCAGTTACTGAATGTAGACTCAATTACTTCTGCTTCTAATGTAGTCCTGACACTGCACATGTACTGCTGTTATGCTTCAAATGTCAGCATTTTCATCAAAGCTGAGAAGAGCTTAACGTTTTGATACGGCACAATGGACATCTGCTTCTATTTTGTTGTGGTTGTGTCTTTCCTTTAAATATAAGGCATACATATGTAAATAAAGTCACAGATACAGATTAACTGTACAACTGGTTAGTGAAGTTTGTTTACTGGGTCTCTGCCTTTGAGGCCATCAAGGCCATCACGCTTTGGAGAATGTGTTGTTTTTTTTTAGTTTGATATGCAGCTTTGTCGCATCTTTGACTTAAAATTAGTTTTCACAGACAAGCTTTTATTAAATAGTTATATTTGCATTATTGTGGCTGCTGCTTGTATCTGTTTTATTTGTCTAAGATCCTGATTTAAATGGACACCTGGAATTTTAGGATTTACCTTAGTTGCTTTTTTTTATGTATTATTGCACTTTATAAATTTGTTTTTGGAAGAGCTCAACAAATAAAGCTTATTATTCTTTTATTCCTACAGGAGGGTTCATGTTTGAGGGCATGTCTGATGACGAGGAGGAGTTCCAGTCTGTGAGTCAATCTGCTTGAAGCATCAGACACTGAAACTTGACAAAGCTATTTGCCGTTGTCAAATTTGTGTTTCTAATTTGTGTGTGACAGGGGAGCCAAGCAGGCCCCTCCAATAGAGCAGGGGCCTCGGCAGGAGCACGTCCAGTGTCTCTGAGCCACAGTGGAGCCACGGGTCCTCGGCCAATAACACAGAGTGAGCTGGCCACTGCCTTGGCTCTCGCCAGCACCCCTGACAGCAGCGCTGTCACTCCTACAACAGCAAGTCAGGTGAGGTCTATTCACTTCTTCAGACGACTCAAGGACATAAGCACGCACATTTTAAAGGTGTAATATGTAAAATTGAAATGAAGGGGGAACCCCACAGACATGACTCTTAAGTCATCCCTTAATTTTTCATTGGGCACTTTCCCACTGAATCAAATTAATATGTACACAAATATTAAACAGGTTCAATACGATTTAAAAAAAATTAAAGGATATAGATATTATCATCTCTACCCCACTGCCTGACACATACAAATGCAAAGTTGTTGTTTTTCCTTCTTCCCGTCCCCTTTTTCTTCAGTCATTCTGTAGTATTTGTATTTCATTTAGGCGGACCCCTCCACTGGTGTAGCCCCCATGCCAGCCGGGACCCCAGTCAGTAACGACCTCTTCAGCCAGGCACTCCAGCAAGCTCTGCAAGCTACCAACATGTCTGCTCTACAGGTGAGGCTGTGATCTGACCTGGTTAGAAATAACTTGACTCGACTCACCCACTTACCCAATTGATGCAGGGTATAGGCCTCTCCACGGTTTTTGCCTTGTTTATTGTCCAACTAGGACAATAAACAAGGCATGGCAGAATTCAGTGTATAACAGAACAGGGGTTCTCAATCATTTTCATGTCTCACACCCTCAAGTTGACCTTCATTAAGCTGCAGACCCTTTACAGGTTATTTTGCTGTAGGGACCCTGATATGAAATGCTATTTTGGTTTGCATTAAGTATTAAATCATTTAGATGCCATACCCGAACACTGACAAATAGATTCCAAGTGGTGAGATTGGAACAATGTTAAAATAGCATATTTTGTGTGTCATAGCAATCTCTAACAATTTGAATTATATGGCTGTCCCCTGACCTCACTTTGAAAACTGCTGTACTGGACATTATGTGTATTGTCAGTGCCATGTATACGTGTAACTTTATGTATATGTAACTGTAAAGTTGTTTGTTTACGGCAGAGCTGGAGTGCGGCTGGTCTGACTTTCTAAATTGAGACTCTGGTGAAGTTTGGTGCTGTTTGGATTAAAAGGTCTGCTTTGTCTGTGTTTTTGTTTTACCAGGGCCGCTGGCAATCCCAAATGCAGCAGCTCAGGGACATGGGGATCCAGGATGAGGAGCTGATGCTGAGGGCGCTGCAGGCCACAGATGGTGACATCCAGGCTGCCCTGGAGCTCATATTTGCTGGAGGCCCGGGCCTCTGAGCCCACGGTCCAGGGACACAGGCTTTTGCAGAGAAGAGAGCAAGAGAAGCCCTTAGGCTCAGTGGAAGTTTGGTCATTCTGCTGGCCAGTGCTTACTGTATATGTAAATTATGGCTTTAGACACATGAAGACCTCTCATTATCGCCTCACATACCTGTACATATACAATTTTAAAAGCTCTACCGTGGCTGTAAAATCTCTTTGTCAGTGGCCTGACTGCATATCCAATCACATACCATACAGTACCATACCAATGTTATCAGTACTTCAGGATATCTGCCAATTTGTTTGATAGATGGCAATGGCTCATTAATGTGAACTAATTTCTTGAGGAATGTTAAGTTTTTCAATTTGGATTTATTTAAATAAAAAAAGGTAAAAGTTTGCTGTCTCCACATGCTGTGACATTTATTAACACACCAAAATCTCTGCTACATTGCTTTTATCAAGCGAAATAGTGTGAAATATACAGCATATGTGCCGTCATTACATAATATAGAAAATGTGTAATTTTTCCTTTTTATTGTTCAGTAACTTATAGTAATTGTTGGCTCACCCTGTGCCTGCTCATTTTTTTTCCTCATCGGTTTGAATCTCAATTGTGTAATTAAACAATCACTGTCTGGAATATTAACATAAATGCAGCACATGGTTGCAGTGCTATGGTGTGTACTCATCCTTATTTTTCAGTTGCAGCCCGCTGGCAATGCAGTTCACTTACTTATACACTAGATGGCAGTGCAGATTTATTTCCAAATGGATATCATAACCATTAGTTCATCCCAACAGACTGGTTGCTTATGTTTTTTTGTTTTGTTTTGTTTTTATTTACAACAGCCAAATATGTTTTAGTTAGTTTGTTTGTTTTTTTATTCCACTGAATTTTACTATCATGGTTTTGATCTGTATGGGGTTGATTATATTTTTAAAATGTGAGTTGGTTAATTTGTACATGGCCCTGGTACATTTAAGTGTGCTTGTTGCTGTGGGGGAGCTCTCTTTTCATTCTCAATCAGCCAGCTAAATTTGCTTTGTCTCATTGTCTCCCATCAGGGTATTTTAGAGGAGGACATATTGCATGCCCCCCTCTGCAACCCACCATTCTCCATCTACAGTAATTGCCCTGCTTAGTTTTATTACTGCATCTGTGAGTGTGACAGCTCAATCAGTGGATTGCCCTTTCATGAGCACAGCACCCAAACAGTGCTTTGTGTCCGTCTGTCCCCATTACCATTTTATATGCATGCACACCTGCGGGCAATTTCCACCTCCAACTGCCTCCAAGGGTGTTTTAAAATAATGCCTTTCCACTGTGCTGATGGAAATAGTGTCACAGCTTCAACACAATAATAAAGTGCTGTTGGCTTTCTAACAAATTAAAAAGGAAACTGTGCCATGCTTTGACAAGATGAAAATAGTGGAATTTTGAACTCAGCAGGGATCATGTAGTTTTGCGATGGTTACAGATCTAGCTACATCTGTAGTTTTAAGGTCTTTATATGCAACAATTTACCAATCCAAAACACCCAGCAAAGTAAACATGGAGATACATGTCACTTTTGAAAAAGTGGGAAATGCTGTCACACATATGGTACAGTACTGTTTATGTCACTGTTATTGAGCACCACATTTAAGTCCCTTTTGTTCTCAACAACCAAGGCAGTCTAAAGCGATACTGGCTTTCTGTTGCTTCTTAGGATCTTCTGCTAAGCACTCATATCCACCCTGACATCAAAGGACTGTTGACATTGCCACTATTCACCTGAGGAGAAAAGTTCAGTTTATACCTGTCAGCTTGTAGTTCCCTCAAAACATTTAAAAGGACATTGGCTCTATCAGCAGTGACTGGAATGAAGATCATATTGACATTACAGTGTGTTACTGTAGGAAAACCCAACCAATAGGCAACAAGATTGCCTATCGGTTAGATTTGAAGATTGGGAGCTTTGTCTTTTACCATGTGGTCGGAATTGCATCCTGCGGTGGCTCTTGGCAACACAAATGTATCACAATGTTTAAAGATCTCGGAGGGAGAGGAAATAATGGATGAGCAAATGGAAAATAGGCTGTTATTTCCCTTTCTCTGTCCACTCCCTGTAGCCACTCTTTCAGATGATTACAGTCCCTCTTCATCTGACTTGACCACTGCTCTCACAGTGATAGCCCAGGTGCCCACACAGCTACTCAATCCACGTTGGTAAAGCATTTTGAATAGCTTTGAGGCTCACATTGTCTTTCAAGAGTTTGATAGAGTTCATATGTGTTTTTCTAAGTTTTGACTTTTGCTATTGGCACATGGTGAAGAGGACGAACTGAGGAGGAACAGGAAATGGCAACAGAGTGATGTCTTTCTAATGAATAAGGGGAGCAGCTTTGAAGCTGGCACAAATCTCTCCAATTACTCCCACGCTGACCCAGGGATTCAGGTAATGAGTAAGGTTCTGTACCCCGTCATTATAGATGCCGTGATGAGCCAATAGAAATCTCCAGTGCAGCCAGACCTTCTAAAGGGTGTAAAAGCTGCTCTAATCTAAGGTTTTACAGACAAACAGAACAATACTAACAGGGCTCTCTTCAGATCACCCCCTTAAGACGTGCCAGAAGAGGAAAGGATACAGTTGATATAATGTCCCCCATTCACTTTTATCTCTGTGAAAGGTGCAGCTCACGTGTTATTAACATCACGTCTGTTACCTGAGATTGCTTTCTGCCCAGCGTGACTGAGCGGAATATGAAATGAGCTTGTAATGGACACAGGGCCATTTTCATCCCCTTGTGGACCCTTTCATTGCTTTTAAGCCACGCTTTAGTTCTTCCTCTTCTCTTTTGTCCACAAAGGCAGCTTTGATGCATTTCAGCCCAGGTGGTTTAACCCTTCATGGCACTTCCCTGGAGGAGAACAATACACTGCAGCTGAAGGGAGAGGCTTAGTCACAGATGATACAGAAACCATGGGGATTTAGAATGGAAAGGTAAATTGGAGACTTTATTCTTTTGTCTGATGTGATGGAGCCGATTCACTCAGGTGAGATATAGTACAGTAACTATGTAAAAAGGGGGGAAAAAAATCAGTGCATAAATGTGTTTGTGTGTGTACCCAGATTTATTGTCAATGATTATAGCTGTATACTACTTTCTGCTGGTTTATACTAATAAAAATACATTTATTTGCATGTAATCTTTCAAGCAACAAGGCACAAATGGCTGTACAAAAGATGGACAATGAAGGCAGACAATAAAAAATAAACATTTGGGTGATATACAGCAAAAGAGTTGTGATGATAATGATAAAAAGCGAATAATAAGAACATTCCATTCAACTTTATTTTATCTTATTTGTATATTTTACAGGAACAATGCACAATAAATGTATTGCACCAGATATAGCAAGCAGCACCCTTTTATCTGCTGTCCATGGGCAGGACTTATCAAAGACATGCAATTCATTTCATGATAAAATGCATTTTAAAAACACATCAGTGATTATGTTGTAATAAGAAAACACAACAATATTAAAAGCAAAAAGAAGACTGATCAATTCACCAGTTACTTACTCAAATGATCAGTGGTCGCATTACTTTCTGTCAGACATTTTTTAAAGCATATTTTACCACATTCTCTGATATTGACTGGTAAAGTACTCCACATCCCAACTGCTCTATTTTAAAATCCTGTCGGGCCGAATTTTGCCATTGTTGCAGAGGATTTTGTACAATTAACTATATGTGTCTTAACAATATTGCAGCAGTGATAAGAGATAGTTTTTTTGTTGTTGTTGTTTTTGTTTTTAATTGATTAAGGGTTTGAAAGAGACTATAAAGTGGCTGCTTAGTGCATAGTTGTACTGCTTACTTGAGACCAGGTTGTAATTCAATATGAAATATGGGATGATATCAATGAGTGCATGTACAATTTTGGTGCTTCTGTGCTCATTTGATTTTGAATAAACCAGTTTGTTTTTAATTATCTCTGAGATATTTTTTTCACACCTAAATATTTGAAATCTTGGACAATTTCCACTCTCTGGCCATCTATTACCGTCCTGGACTCCACAGGAATATCCCGTTCCAGCTAGTCTCTCTCTCTCTCTTTCTCTCTCTCTGTTTTGTATATCTCTGTGCAGCTCTCGTTTCCACCTATCTGCTCTTGCTCCTGTCACTTACTTATAGGTATTCCTGCCAATTCTCCTGTTCCCTCTTGCCTGCCTCCTGATCACCTGATTATATCATTATCCAATCACCTGTCAGCCTGCCAGTTCTGCCACACACCTGTTGCATGTTTCCTCATTAGTCTCTCCACAGTATATATACCAGTTAGCTCACCTCTATTATTTTCCTGATTGTCAGTTGTGCCTTTGCCAGTTCTCGTATCCCGCCTGCCCATCTGTTCCATTTCTGCCTGGTTTCCACTCGTTTTGACTAGTTACCTTGGATTTCTGTCTCATGATTTTGTACCTCTGCCTGGTTGGACTGATTTCTGGTTGTGGATTTTGGAATGAACCGTTGTACAAATTGTCCATCCCTTTCAGTTGTTGCTTTTAACTTACTCTTGCCTCCAATCTGTGATCCTGCATTTGAGTCCTTCGTGACATATTACAATCTCAGGTGGGGGCATCTTATACCAACATACCAATTGTTTTGGATATTGTCAGATTATAACGATTCCTCCA
Source organism: Myripristis jacobus (assembly GCA_900302555.1). Lineage (NCBI taxonomy): Eukaryota > Metazoa > Chordata > Actinopteri > Holocentriformes > Holocentridae > Myripristis > Myripristis jacobus. Next base: position 19,008 of record OMLB01064765.1, on the reverse strand, counting down.
GTTCATCTTTTTCATTGTCTCCTCAAGTAAGCACCCAGCCTGCTGATTTGATACATACATAGTTTATGGTGTCATCTGCAGACATTTGCAAATTGATCATTTATACATATGCAAATAAGAAGTGGATCTAATAAAGAGCCTTGGGGGGCCCCTACAGAGTTCCCTACATAGGATGTGTGACCATTCATTCTAGTACTTTTCTAACTACCAGTCTAATATGAATGAATGATTTGAATGTTTTATCTGACATATTGTGAGTTGATAAATATTGCTCCAATCAGCCCTCTTTTAACTAGCAGATTTTTTTTTTATATTCTCTGCAAAATGACAATTGGCAGCCTCTGTCGAATGATATGCCCTAAAGCCAATCTGCATTAGATGTGGGGAATGGTGACTGGAGTTCAAGTGGGTTTTTAACTGGGCTGCAACCACTCCCTGTGCTATCTTTGATATAATAGGGAGTGCACTGACAGAGCTGTAATTAGCTAGTTCAGAGTGATCTTCTGCCTTAAATATTGGTGACATAATAATTTTCTGAGCATCAGGAATGGCAGCTTCCTTCATGGATGTGTTGATCCACTGTGTGACTGGGAAACATAAGGTTGCTGCATATGTTTTTTATTAGGCAGAAGTCAATCTAATGTATATCCTGGGCATCAGAGCCATTTAGTGTTAAAAATGTCCTGCTTCCAAATACATAATACTTGGCTCCTAACAGGCAGCAAGATGGTGAGGACCCAGTCTGTGCTGGGCCTGTTTACAGCCACAGGCCCGTATGTCTGTCTGTACTTTACACAAATGCATTAAAAACTGCACTAATGTATACTATAAGCAATATGTCTGATGTACAGTTTGCTTTGCCAACTGTACATCAGACAATCAATGCAAGCAATCCTCAGATTCCATTTGTCATTATGAAGAAGATGATGACAAAAGAAAATATAGCACAATGATTGATTTTAGTATTATCCTTGACCATATCCCAGAAATGTAGAGAAATGAGAAAGGTTGGCAGCTGATTCTGCAATCAGGAGAATTTTTTTAATTTTTTTTTTTTTTTATATACATACCAAATGATTGTAATTTAGGCACAAGCATTCAGCAATGAGGCCAAAGGACTTTGTGGAGGGGCAAGGTGTTGATCCCATTTCAGATTTTAGTAACACACGCTTTCACACATAGACATATGGGCCTGTAGCTGTAAACATCCCCCTCAGAGCCACATAGGCTGTGTCCTCACCATCTTGCTGCCTGTTAGGAGCCAAATTTGAGTTGTGTACATTAGAGAATTGGCCCACCATCAAAAATTGGAGAGCTTGTCAGTGTTGGTTGTTGTTTTATTTTGCTTTGTTTTGTTATGTTTTTTGATCACCCCCTTGTTTATGCTTTTCCTGAATGCCTGACAGTTGTTCAATGGCTAAAATGTGCTATGTAAAACTGTTTTTGCTGTCTCAGTGTGACAGCTGTGAAAGTGACTTTAGGGTAGAAGATTAGGGAAATGGTTCAAATACTGAAATTGCATCCAACAGTGTAGAGCACTCGTCTCTGATGAGCTGAGCGGTTTAATATAGCAATAATGCCCAAGAGGGAGTGCTTTACAGTGACTATGGGTACCATGGTGATGTGTGTCTAGGACAAAAGTACCCATAATCAGTCATCATGAACATACAGTAGCCTACTTGCACAGATGGGTGACAAATTAAAGGAAAAAAACAGCATAATGTGTCTTAGGAAGGTAAGTAGGTGTGGTATGGGCATTCATGGTCGATCACATCACCCCCTTTAAAAGCAGTGTGTTTCCAGCCCATAAGATCCAGCTAGTTGTAATGGAGATGAATCCAGATCCACTTCCTCCTAGAGAAAACCAAAGGTTGTGCAAGATCTAATCTAGGCACCCACACTGAGTGAGTGTATGCAATTGAACAGTGCTTTGAAATTGTGCACCAAATGGCTCATATTTGAGGGTACAGATGGAATAACATGCTGGTCCTGCTGCCTTCATGGCTATATGAATTAAAGCCTTCCTTTACAGCTTATTTTAAAATCACCCGTAAGCAAAGGCTGTCATACATCCCACAAGCAATTGTGGATGACAGATACTAGTAATCTGACCCAGTGAACATGTGAACATGTCAGCAGGTTGAAGAATTTATATTAAAATTTAACAGACCAGTAGACATCGTGAAGAGGTTCATGCTTTTTTTTTTTCTTTTTTTTTGGAGGGTCTATGCAAGTGCGCATCCACCAACTAAAGCCAAAGAAATAGTACAGAACGCCTGCACCTGTGGGCTTGGACATCAAAATGGCACTTTATCGCCTACTTGTATGAAAACTGCCAGTGAGTGCACTCCCTGACCATTTTGGCTGAAGTGATGCCACGAGAAGCAACAAAATTAGAAAGCAGGTGCAAACAGGAAAAAAAAAAGAAAGCTGCTTGCATCCTTCGAAATTACAACTATGCTGTCTCTTGATCTGTGCCTGTACAAAAATGGAATGTGAAGTATCCAATAATCAGCGAAGACTTGTACACCCATATTGAATGTTCACATTGTGAGAAAAATGGCTGCTATGCATAGAGTGAAGAGACTTTAAAATATAGAGATTAAATAACAGTTGGGTGAATGGAAGAGTGGTGGAGCCAGATACATGAAAAAAGGAATAACATAAATAGATAAAGACAATGCTACAATGAACAAAGTGGAAAAAATGCTACAGGAAAACATCAAGTGGATCAATGCAGAAAAGGGGCTACAGTACTCTCTAGATAATTGCTCCAGCATTCTGTCCTTGACACAAACAATAGTTGCTCCTCACTATTTATTGAAGAGCTTCACCATGGTAACTGCTGAAGGCAAAGATATTGGTGGGGGCTTTTCTCCCACCATCTTCTCCATCTTTTTGTATAGTGGGATGTGTGTCTGTTAAAATACAAGAAAAAAGTGGTAATGAAAACTCAAATCACACATGATTTTGACTCATAAACCCAATTTTATTAAGTTTGAACCTTGGTGCCTCTATGTCCCCATACAATACATTCAGTATATACATTTGGCCATGAGGGACTGTACAGAGATATGTTATAGTAGTGCATACATACGTGGCAAGAAAATGTACACAAAGGAAACTCATACACACCACTTTACCACAGGAAGTGGCAAGACACACACAGGGCAATTCAATGGCTGATGGCTGGTACACGCGCACACACACGCACACACACACACGCACACACACACACATACGCACTTTAAGACACTTCTCTGAGGGAGGAGAAGGGTTCTTTCAGGTTCTCATAACAGAGATATAATAACGTGAAAAGTAGGTCTTCTGATTGCAACAAAGCCCCCCCCCCCTCTGCCAGAACACCCTTGCCTCCTTCCCTCCCTCTTTCTTCCCCTTTATCTCTTATGTTTTCCCTTTCTCCAGCTAAAGCTAAGGCCTCTCTCTAGGCAGTGTGGCCATCGTACGTGGGCTCTTTTCTATGGTAAAGTCATAATACTCGTCAGCAGCAGTAACTAAATAAAGAGCCTCCTCTACTGTCAACATATGATCTCTAAAACTGGGGACATTCAGAACATACACGATACATTACACATATAATCTATTTAATTTGCCATTTTTTTTTAAAGAATAACTTCTCTCAAGGAAATACATAGGTCCACTTCAACAACATACTGCTCTTTAATAAAGCTGTAGGGGTCACCACTTAAAGAGCCACCCTCATATCACAGAACCTCTCTGATGACGGTGCTATCTCTCTGTTGGCCACTGCTTTCTGCTTACTTACTTCACCAACTAAATAAACTTTTGCATCCATCCTGTTCTCTGCAAACAATATTTCTATAAATCAGGGCGTTCTCCTGATTATATTACTCCAGGTGGACATCTTGTACCATCATGTCTGTCATACACATTTAGTGGAGGCACACTCTCCAGTCATTATCCCTTCAATGACCATGTGGTTGCATAGCACACAGCAGACATTTACAGTAGTCATGTTCACCCAAGTCAGTTCTTCTAATTGCAAGTGTCAGTCACTCTAAGCTTGGATTCAGTCCCAAGAATTGTCTTTATTTTTCTTTTTTTTTTTCTTGTATTTGCTCATGAAACAACTCACCATTTGAATTTTGTGACTCACAGGACTGGCAAGGATTAGGCACTCTGCTTAGACTTGATTTATGGTGTCTGTTGTCCTGTGATTACATGCACAACCATAAGTAAATCCACTCTTTGCTGTGATAATTGGTCAGCAGTAAACTACAGTATGCTGTAATCTTAAATATTACTGGTCCAGGTTAGGACTGAGCAATTAATCAAAATGTTATCAAACCTGCAATATGGCCAAGCACAATATCTGAATTGCAGGGGCTGCAATTTTTTGATAAAGGTAAAATGAGTGGCAAAACTTCATTATAAATGAAGTGTTGCTGCACAATAGACATGCCAAGGCCTACAAATAATACTCTCCAGATGGAAGAAAAGAAAGTTTGTGTGGTACAGACCCATCAAAAATCAAATTATCATCATCATTTAATTTCTGTTTCAGTGAAAATGAAAATTCAGATGCAAAAATAATCCTGCTACAATTGTGAATCATATCTTTCAAAATAATTGCAATATACTTTGTTTGCCATATCATTCTGCCCTAGTCCAGGGAGTGATGAATTCTGGAAAGTTGCCCAAAACACAGATGTATCATTCATATCAATGATGAATGTGTGGATATAAGTGGAAAGGAACTTGACCACACCGTGGGGCTGGATCCCAGTCACTCTGGTTAAGGGAAAAAAAAAGACTGACAACCAAAGAGATTCAAGCAAGGGTTGTCACCTCAGTCTGTACCAGTAGGGCAGAACACACACTGGAACTCATAAAGTCTGCACACATACTCAAGTGCATACGTACTGTATAGCATACACAAAGGTGTACACATCAATGCGTTGGACACGTGCATACATGCACCCACGCACACAAGCACATACACATGCACACATGTATGCACACCTAATAGTAAAGGGAAGATGGTCGAGAGTTTTTAATGCTTAGTGGAAGCGTGACAGTCTGAAGGTCAGTGCTAATCCAGTTGGAACAGGGTGTGCTGTGATTGGTCCAGGGACATTTGCAATAGTCTCTCAAGTGAGGCTCAACAATCCTGTTGGTCAGGAGACACCATGACTCGTGTCCCAGAGTCAGGCCACAGAGGCAAACATACATTAGCAGAACTTGAAACAATAAAAATGCAAAGCACCACAGTAGAAGAGGCTGGAGTATTCCCAAAAAACACGATCACATCAGCACAGAACAATGAGGGCCGGGGGGCTGATAGGCCATCACAAAGGAGTAACACATCAGTAATAATTACCCCAGAATAAATTACAGTCACAGAACAATCTTTAAAAGCAGAATTGGAAATCAGCTGATCTAGCGGACTGATTTGACCCATGCATTATAAGGCATTAACCAAACATTTGTTACTGACATCACACAATATCATATTAGTGACTATACATACAATTGCTGATCTGGAAAATCTGTTTTGTTTTTTTTTTAGTAAAAAAAAAAAATTGAGTTTATGACTTTATGCAAAACTAAACAAATAAACAGAAAAAAAATCCTAAACCGATGATGTAATTCTAGGGAATTGGAAATTGAGATGGGAGGGCAGATCGATATCTGCAATCCCATTGTACCTATTGATCTGCAGATGGGCGAATGAAATTGATTTTCTGAGGTAGACAATGCAGGCATATTTCATTCTCCCGATGCAAAGCCATTCAAAGCTGGGATAGTGAGGGTAATTTGGTCTATTTGGACAGGCTCTGGTCTCTGGCCTTAGCCAATTGTACTGTGTCAGATGGGCTGACCCATCTATCATGCTCTGCTGCCTGTCTAACCACTACGGTACTTACATTGTCATTTGTGTGATACACCCACTCAGTGATGGATAGCAGACAGCATGCACTATGACAAGATAGAGACATCAGTCTGCACAGCTCACAGGCCTGTTGTTTCTGCACTGCCGGGGACACACCATTCACATAAGGCCAGCTTATTCAATATCCTGGCCGCTGTATGGGGCCCATGTGGACAATATCCCTCAACATGCCTCATAAATGTCCCTTCCTTTGTGTGACTTTTACAATCTTCAGGTCCCCTTGATAAACAATTACTCTTACACTATCAACAGAGCCTTACCAAATGAGAAAATCAAACAAGCACGTTTACAGACAATAATTATAATCACTCTCAGGAAAAAGTTTTTTTTTTTTATGACAAAAAGGTACAGCCCAGTGACACAAGTTATAATGTACCTTTTTTTCTGAGAGCATAGAGTGCTAAGGGAAATCAGCTAAGAAATCAAAGAAATGGTGTTAATCAGACATGTCAGTCTGTGATGTTATGAAGTGGATGTCTGGGTGTCTGTCATAAATACAAAAAAAAAAAAAAAAAGATTTTTGTGAGACAGTGAGTCTGTGTATGAGATAGTGTGTAGTAGGCTTCAAAGCAGATCTGGAACCTGTGGGCCAGTGAGGTGAGTCAGATTCAGCAGGTTGGGATGCCACTGTTCATATTCCTATGATCCTACAGAGCTCTGTCCAGCCCCGCGTTTCTGAGGAAAGGAGGGACAGGAGGAGCAGAGCCATAGGGTGGCCCAGTGAATACAGCAGGGGCCGGGCAGGTCTGACACCTGGAGGTGACCCATGGCACTATAGTGTCCTGATGGCCACAGGGTACAGCAAAGACATGTGTTCAGCCCCCTTTATGGGTAGCTTGCGGCTGGAGTAGAAATGGATGATCTCAGGCACACTATCAAAAGGACAGCTGTTTTGGCCCAGGATGTACTTGTTCTCCTTCGTCCGCGACAGCTTCATGTGCATGAAGCCCTGGCTGCTCCTGGGAAGAGAGAGATGGAGTTGGGATGGAGGGTGGGGATAGAAAACACAACATTAGCTCCATTAAGAAGGAAAGAAAAGTTTGAACAATTTCCTGCTGAACAATATCAGCAAGCTATGTCTATCCACCTCCAACGAGTACAAATTCAGGTTGGATAGAAACAATGATTTGAGCTCCACAATACCCCTCCAGCCCCACTGGACTGGGGTGCTGGGAGACAGGGGAGATCCCAACAGCCCGGAAACCTCACCAAATTACACAGACATTATGTGGGAGTATCCACTACACTCTGGGTAAGCTGAAAATATATTTTTTGTGTGTTTTGGGTGAACTGTTCCTTTAAACTTAAATGTTTATGTTGAAAAGGTGATGGAATTTTTTTTTTACTCTCACATTAGGTGCTCCACACATGAATGCTGCACTGGAGTACTTCAAGTTGTGTTGGGAGGGATGAATAAAAGCCAGGTTACTTAAGGTGCTGGGTTTCACATGCCGAGCATAAGGATGAGGCTAATGAACTCCCTGGATGAATCACTAAAGCTACAGCAATAAATGCACAGCAAATTAAAAGCTCCCTGAGTGTTTCTAGGAGACCTTAATCAATACATTTTATAGCTTGCCAGTAATCTTCTGCTTTGGAGAAGAAAACGTCCTTTTTGGATTTGTCCACTGATATATCTAGAAGTAAGGTATACCAAGAGTCCAGTGGCAGCCA
>OMLB01064765.1:0-11379 GCA_900302555.1 Myripristis jacobus | reverse complement strand
GGCTTTTCCATCATTTCCCCAGCAAGGTGTAGTTGCTGCATCCTCAAACACTCTGCAGCCAGTTGCTGCCACTGGACATTAAGGCCAGCTGTATAATCAACCCAGGGTGCTGGCACATTTCAGCTTGTTTTAAAGCTTGCCTTGATGTGCCATGTAACTGCAGAGAAACCAGCCCTGTTAGAGTGCACAAAACTGGCTAGGAAGGAGGATGATAACAAAAGCCTTCAATTACAAAAGACAAAAGAGGGGAAAAACTCAGTACGCTATTTATCACCCACCCCAACTGTGACAAGCTGCCAAACAAGCCACATCAGGTTTGCATGAGCACTGTGCACTCAGTGACTTGTGGGGACAGTCACTGTTATCTGCATTATGCATTCTTTCAGTGCCAAAGATGTTGTGGCACAGGGGCCTCGCGAAGGCTGTGCACATTCTGGACAAGTGTGTATTAGATGTTTTTCCGTGTAGATACAATTTTATTCTCCCAAGAAGATTAGGTTGCAGGAATTCCTTTCTGACAGTGACAGACATGATTCTGAAAGACATCACTCTCAGTTTTGATAAGACACATTTAAGTGGGGCATCCTGGTGGTCAAGAATGCAACGATGTTAGAATGTATTGGGTACCAAGTCCTCCTTTCTTCTATATCTTTTCTGTCACTCTACAGTATAGACACCTAAATAAATAAATAAAACAAAAACAAAAACAGACAAGGCATAAAATAACAACAATAAGATATACCTTAAAAGCAGGTATATTTTGAGGTCACCGGATATATACCAAGAGGCATGTGCATGTAAATGTAAATGTGTGCCGCTTATCTTTAATAAACAGGAGCAAGAACTGAGCTTTGGGCACCATAAATGTGAGGCAGTTGTGTTCATTACTTATCTCCTAATTGCATGGGAAAAGCCTCCAGATGTGTTCTTTCACCGAGGCGTGGAGAAAAACAGGCCCACAGATAACACTGAAGTGAAGACAGACTAAGAATGTACAGGTTCAATAAAGGGACATCCATAAAAAACAAAAACAAAAACATTTAGCCCCATAAACTGTAATAATCTCATGTGAAACTGGCCTCTCTTGTAATAGATGAGGCCAATCCCTCTTTTATACATTAGTGTCAAGAGAGCAGTGCAATAACACTGTGACAAGATTAAATTAATCAGACATACTGAAAAAGAATAGTGTAATATAAAAACATTTCAACATAAACATGATTACTGCGAGAATGTGAGTAATTCAGATCGCTGAATGAGCAAAAAAGAAAGATGAAAGATGGAGGGTGCCCAAAAACAAAGTCAAATGCATTCCTAAAGCTTCTTCTCCGAGCAGGTTTGTCACAAAATTACTTAGCAGAAAATCAAAGGAAATGAGTATTGAAAATAGTCAAAACAGACAGACAGACAGAGACAGTGAGGCAGGGAGAGTGCAAGGTCTGAGATACAGAGTCCTACATAGATGGCAGTGGACAGAGAGCACATCAAGACAGAAATGCTGCCATAATGTTTTTTTATAAGAGAGCTGCGGGAGAAAGTTTCAGGCTCGCTGGGCTATAAAAGTGCAGTAAACACAGCTATCAGAGTTCCTCCATTACTGCGCCTCTGGCCTCGCTAGTTTAGTATGTCATTAACAGTGAGTTCATCATGAATTGGAGAGAGGCAGGAGGACAAATTTCCCTAGCCACGATTCTTCAATTGTGCACACAGTGCCAGGAGAGCTCATTTTTAAAATCCTCCCTGCAAAGAGCATTTGATGAATCCTCACACAAAGTGCTGGGAGAAAGGCCTTAGGTTACACTGAGCCACACTTAAAAAGGCAAACACATCAATAGCAGCATTTTTAGATTCCCAACTGATTTCCCAGTCAGCGTTTAGCGCCGCTTATCACGTTTCAGCCCCGCAGAGACAGATACCAAGACAACAGAGCAATAGAGCAGAGATGCTGATAACATGAATATGGGGCTATTTTTGAGGAGACAGGCCCTTTGTGTTGTTATCGTATCCCTGTGTTTGTGGTCTTATATTTTCTAACCTGGATTAATTTCACTAGGGAGGTCTGGTGTCCTGTTTATTGAGGTCTATGACTTTGATTTGAACCCTTTAGCCCTCATGGCAAAAATGGCCTGACAGCAATCGCAGCTTATCTCTACCTTCAATTGGATTGCTGCATGAATGATGCTCTCAAAGCTATGAATCTATGGCATCAGAAAAAGCAAACTCATCCAACAGAAGATAATGAGCCCGAGCAGAGGCCATGACCTTTTTAAGCATTAGTGGTTATGAGATACCGTGAGTGCCCATTATTCCATTTTGGTATGGTGAGAGCACAAACTGAATGGGCCTCCCTATCATTTTGTAAAACGCACACTTTACTTTGGCACACTTTAATGATGAAAAAATAACGTGGTTGCTGGTTATGAAGGTCAAAGCACACATTTCTGTCATCCAATCTACATCCAATCGAGCTGATGTACTAACCAACTGAAAAGCCTAACAAAACACAGTGAAATGCAGTTCTCCTTTCTGTCTCCCAAGGCTGCATTTACACAGCGACATCATGTTAGATTTTTAACTCCTCGTGGCTTAGATCACATCTTCTTACGGCTGTATAGGCAGGGGAAATCAACTTCTGTTGTTTTTGGTGGTCTAGACACTCATTTGCATATCTGACGTTTTTCCACACAAAACCTTTTTTTGTGTCTAAGTTGAAGCAAAAAGATTTTTTCCAGGCACTTAAGAGTCAGTAGCAGACGAATTACATTGCAGATGCAGTTTTTGGTTGTTGTTCAAGGATCTGTTTAGTTTGCCATGTGAATGCTGTGGCATGTGACAAGTTTTATTGGATAGATTTTCCTTTTTTCATCAACAATTTCTGTGCTCAGCCACTGGAAGCAGACTATGTGCTTTCTCATGCGGTGAAGAATAGGATGGCACTGCGCTCTGAGACTTGTGAAGGGTTTAATGCGTTCCAAACATCTAAGAAAAAAAAATCTCCTCAGAGAGCAAGAGAGAGAAAGAAAAGAGGTCAAGTGCAGAGAAAAGGGGTAAGGAGAGCAAGACAGACCTTGGTTTCAGTCCATTGTACTCCTGAGGATGAGGATCGCATCTGAGTCTGTCTTCATCAATGATGCAAAACACATACATGCCACCTCATAGCCTTATGAATTTTTCAGCAACCCCAGACAAGGAGGATCTTCACCTCAGGTTTACACTTAAGTTAGCAGCAAGCTGGGGCGCCAGGTTCATACAGGCAGGCTGAACCCTGAGTCACATCCTCCTGAGATGGCATCGTCACTCCCATGAGTCAGCCTGCAGATTGTTTTACTGGCTTCGTCTAACTGATTAATGTCTGAACTACACTCCAAGCAAACATTTGCGTATCCCAACTTGTAGTGGCCCAGTTGCAGCTCAGCACTGCAGATTGCTCCAGCAGTTCAATTCTTGTTCCACTGCAGACTGCTGGCTGTTCCATTCAGCTCAATTCAATTCAACACCATTTCAATGAGTTGACTGAACAGCAGAACACAACAGAGCAACACAACAGATTGTGCAATGTGGAAAGTGCCTCAGACCCATAGAATTCATTACTCAGACAGGTTAGTTCTGATCTGCTCTTGGTTTTTCCAAGAATGAGCTGAGTTGTTTAAAGTACACCAATTTACAAGTACCATAAATTAATTTCTCCAGTCAAATTCATCATTTGCTGGAAATAAGACCCTCTGATGTGGTGGCATTTGTGAACATTTTGATTTAACAGTTTCCAAATGTGAAACCGTCATTAGTGCAAACAGAGTAGAGCAACGGTGATACACTGCCCTGGGGGCATAAATGTTTAAAAATCAGGGTTTAGAAAACCTGTGGTTCATCTTCACCACTTGCTGCCTGTCTGACAGAAACCCCAGCACCCAGTGGCACAGAGCCTGGCTGACGCCCAGCAGGAGTAGTGTGTAAACCAAACTCCTTAGCAAGAATGTACTGAAAGCAAAGCTGCAGTCAACAAACAAGACTCCAGCACAACTGGCTGGGATGTCTTGGTATAGTAGGATGACGAACAGAAGCCATGCCTGTCTCAAAAGTTGCATCTTCAATCAGGCTCCGGGCTGCTTGCTGTGACCAGTGGAGCAGGCTTCACTTAAATGGATGGTGAACCAGGTTAAACTATCTTCATCATCAAGATTTGCGAGTCCCGAAAAGTCAAGAACATAATAAAATGTGATGAATGGAGTTTTTTTTTTTTTCTTCTGCTTTTATTCAATGGCGACAGTGAAGAGAGCCAAAAAAGGTAGGGAAGAGAGAGGGGGTGACATGCAGCAAAGGGCCCGGGCCAGAATCGAACCTGGGTGGCTGCAATTAAGATTCAGCCTTGACATGTTTTATGCACTGTACCAGGTGAGCGACTGGGGCGTCCTATATAATGGAGTTTTAGGGGGGTTGCATGTTCCACAGTAATACATTCCAGGGTACAGGTATTGCTGTGACTGAGACCAATCAACTGCAGTGAAAATATCTTGTTTGTCGGAACTAGCTCAAAAAAGGGGGCATTTTGAAGGCTTGCAATAGCTGAGCTGATGTGAGAAAGTCCACGACTTGCGTCATCGCTGGGTAAATCTCCAAATGTCCTCAGCTCATATGACGTAACATTAAATTGCTAAAATAATCCTTAACATGCCATACTAATCAGCTAACAGTTACTGTTACTAACATTTGTTGAGGCTAGCAAGGATAGCAAGGGTAGCTGAATCAAAATGAGGCAGAAAAAACTGATGTTCAGACTGGATCATCCCCACTCTTCACAGCCTTCACAGTTTCATGATTCCTACACGCAATGATGACATTTTCATGAAAAATTACATATTTTAGTATACCATCCCTTTAGGTAAATGGCTATGTATCTGATCCAGCCCTGATCCAACAAAAAGGCATTTGGTGTAGCTGAGCCATAACTGCAGCTTTACAGCCTCCTCTGATTTCCAGCAGGCATACACTCAACAAACACTCAATTCAAGCTGTCAACCACAGGCACTGCAAATATGAACATGCACACACATACAGAGGCAGAGAGCTTCAATGAATATTTGCCAACGCTCATCTCTTCACCCACATTATTCTACATTCTGGAGGTGACACCGCAGCCCGCGATTCCACTATCAGGTAAACTGAACGGTCCGCTACATGATTACACTGTACAGCTGACCAATCCAGCGATCTAGACAGAATACATTTCAGTGAGGCAATTATGTCCTTCAGCCTTGAAACCAGAGAGTTAGTTCCACTGCTCTTTGTGGCTTTTTCTGTAACTTTGACCTTCAAGATCATCAAAGTCAACCCGATAATCTGTAAGGGTGAGCAGCCGTTGTGTCAAACAGCCTGACAGGGTCGGGGGAACACCTTGGCTGTTTTAAAGGTTAGGCCATGCAATGACAGCTCCCACTGAGACACGGAGGATAAACAGCTCTGCAGTGGTCCAACACAAGCTTTTCAGCATGGTATAAGCAGTCTAGATCACTTCTCGGTATGACATGCACCCAGCATGGGTGTCAGAGAGGGCAAGCCACTGTTTGCTTCCACTTAAGACAAACAGTAGTCTAAAAGTCAGAGAAGCAGGCTTGTAACCAGAGGGTCACCAGTTTGAAACCCCAGCCCAGCAGAGGTACTATGGGCAAGGAAAGTAAATTTGTATAGCTCTTCTACCTACACTACCTTACCAACACCACTGAGCTGTGAGCAAGGCACTTAATTCATCTTTCATCTGCTCCAGCGCAGCTGCCCATTGTTTTGGTTTTACTAAGCACCTGTGAATGTGTGTAAATCCATGAAGAGGGGGAGGTAATAACAAAGAGCATCAATGCACAGGCTGCTCTTGATAACTAAGGGTTAAACATTCACACACATACTCACCCCCTCAAAAATTGCTCTTATGTACTTACTGGCAAGACAGATGAGTGAGGCTCCTACTAATACGTTTAAAACCCTTCCCATTTTGTTTCTCATTTTTGATAAGTAGATACTCTCCATCACCAGCTTGACAACTATGGCTCAAAAAGTGCCAAGAGGAGATCATAAAGCTAAGAGTGGGGCCTGAAAAAATTATACTTACTTCAAAAGGGCAAAAAAAAAAAAAAAATCTCTCTCTCTCTCTCTATATATATACATATACATACATACATAAGCAAGGAAATGGTTACCACTGCTGAAACTATCTGCTGAAGCAAACTTTGGGCTGTCCTGCTGAAGAGTGGCTTTGCTATGACAAGATCCTCTAGGTGTGTCATTTTCACGAATCCCTGCCTTGTTAAACAAGATTAGATCCACTAATGACTCCCACTGACATATTCTGAGGAAGGTGGGACACACTATCACAACATAGCAAGAGAAGTTTGGCAGGGGAGGTTAAATGCAGGTAAGTGTTTGGAGAAGATTTTTTCCCCCATTCCATCCATCATTGATCATGCTCATATGCTTGGACAGCCACAGACAGATGAAAATATAAGGTTTAGACCTTGGTCTTGCTCTTTCTGGAAGACAGTGCTCTTTTTCACAATTATAATGACAAGAACTACCTCACTTTGCAAGAAAAAAGGGAGAGAGCTGTCAAACTGGGGCTACAGATTTGTATGTACCCATCAGCACAATTCTAGCAAAAAAAAAAAGTCTGACATTCAACAAGATCAAGTTGGATCTGTGCAATCATGGAATGTGAAAGGTCTGAATGGACCAATTAAAGAGCTTGAATTGTTTTACTCATCTTAAACATCTAAAACCTGAGATTATATCTATACAAGATACAACAGTGGAGAAAATATACTTCATCTCCTCTGTAACTATTTATGAGCCCAATGATTTTTGTGCATCCATATTTTTATTCAATATGCTGGCTCTTGCTTTCACTGTATATGCCCCTGTTGATATCAGTATGTGGATTTGAATAGGTGACTTCAATTGTGTGATTAATTTGAGATTGAATCAGTCAGTAATCAGTCCAATCATAATGGTGAAACACATTTACGGAGAAGAAAGGCTTTTTTGTCTTTTCCTCCAACTTTCCTTTTTTGCTCATGTTCACTGCACATTCGCTAAAATACACTTTGGACTCTTCCTGTCTAGTCAAGTCTGTGGTAATTTCCAATCATGGTCCATTGACATGTGACATTAACTTCTCTAATTACTTGTCAAATCATCCTCCACAAAAATTTAACAGACTGTCACTACATGATGAAAACTCTGTCAGCAGTATTGAAGAGAGTCTCTCCTGGATAAAAATGCAGATGAATGTGTACCAACTTCTTTACTATGGAAAACTTTTTATAATGCTCCTAAGGGGCCATATCGTCTTATCTACCAACAGAATACGCCACACTGTTATTATGGATAAAAGGTGAGCAGGCTCCAAGCTCATTATTTAACATGCCAATCAGCATCTTGACTTACAACTCAAATGGTTGAACTGGACAGAGTAATAGATCTAGCAGGGGAATGTTGGTCCTAAACAGCCAATTTTATTTTCTAAAAAATCTTTTTCTTGCTTTCTTTCTTTCTTTCTTGATTTCTTTCTTTCTTTTTTGGGGGGTGTTGTTTTAGGGTCAATTTTCACTACAGTAAACTGTGCATGACCCATGTGATGTATCTTGTTGATCAACCAACATCAGATTACAAAAGTAATACCATTTGGCTTGGGTATTTGGTATTTCAAAGATGTATTCCAGAATGGCTCCATTTCTTGCTTTGATAATGTGAATTTTAGGTACATAACCGTAACAAGCTCTGTCCCTCTCATTCCTCTCCTTTCTGAGCTATCTTGGAAGACAATGTAATGCCCCAAACTCCCTGTCCAGAGAGGGCTTACGTCACTCTGATATGACCATCCCTCAGTCAACCTAGAAAATTAAGTCAGAATTGGGGACAGATTTAGAAACAGAGCTAACAGATTAACGGGTTCAGAGGAAGCACTATAGAATGAGTGAACTACTCATCATCATTGTCTTAACCTTGGACTAATGCAATTGCAAGACTTCATCTTGGCAAATCCGGGCAAGCAAAGTTGGATCACACGCTCTCCTTTAATAACAGAGACTAATCAAGGTCACTTGGCATATATTAGCTTCATCTCATTTTGTGTCTTTTATGAGCATACAGTCAGTTTTTCTTTATATGCAGCAAGATTATTTTATATAATGTGACTGATCCTGTCTGGAAATCTAAAGGGAACCATAAAAAAGTTAGTGTGAAAACATAATTTTGCCAACAACAATACTTCACGATTTCATGACTGATAGCTCAAGCAAACCTACCAGTTGGTTCTGGCAAATTTTTACTTGGGCCAGCATATTTCTATTTCTGTTTGCTGTGTGCTTGATACCCTTACTGTGGCACCTGGTTGAGATCCACAGCTGATATTCACGGCCATAACCCCCCCATCAAGCCGATGGGATGTGACTGCACTGTGGGTGAGAGTGTCCCTTCATGCTAAAGTAACCTCCGCCAAATGCCAGACAAGACTAAACCAATCAGAGTCACTCCTTTGAACCCTCTGCTGGTTGCGGCAGGGGTCATGGGTCACTGATGAAGGGCACCATTAACTGAATTCTGGGCACATCAGCAAATCAGGGAGCCAACCGTGGCAGAGGGGTTACCAGGGGGAGGTAGAGGACTTCTGGTGGGTAGTATGTAGGGTGGAGATAGAGGTCTGGAAGGTGAAAATTATTTCCATACTGAAGAGGCTGAGTCAGCAGGCTATTATTGAAGAGGTATACAAGGACCCCTACAAGCAGGATGCTGGGGTTTTCCAGTGTGTCCTCAGTCACTTAGTGTGTGTAGCTGCTGCACCTGAGTTGTACATGTCTCTGGTTTTTGTGTGATATTAATTATTAATACTTGACACTTGCTTTGATCTGAGCACACAAGGGTGGCATTTGTCACATTGCGACAATTCAGATGATATTCAATGTCAATCAGAGGAAAAAAAAAAAACCTTTTTAACTTCTCAGTACTCTTTGATTCTGTCCACGCTCTGACAATCAATTTTCATGTGTGGCACACCCCACACATGTGACACAGTCAGCCAAAATATATTAGGCATTTACAAAAGCTATTTGACCCAGGTGTGGTGTGTACTATTGTGCGAATTGTGTGTGTACATGCATGTCTGTTTGTTCACATGTATATGGTGGAAAGGTGTATAACAGGGGAAAGAGAGTAGTGCTCTTACTTAAGGGAGAGGGAGAAGTCATTCTTGCTGGTCTCACTGTTTCTCACCAGGTAACTTGCCTCCTTACACAGCCTTAGCAGGGACTCTGCGTCTGTCCGGCTGATCGCTCCATGGTACCAGCTACAGTGAACAAAGAGAAAAAGAGCAAAAAAGGGAGGAGAAACAAAAAGAATGGCGAGAATGAAAAGAAAAGAGAACAAAGAGAACAAAGGAAATGAAACAGCATTACTTTCCAAGCATCTGAACTACTCACCAACACAAATCCATCACAAAGGCATCTTATATTAGGAATTACACTTTCATGTACCACTGTCTCAATGCTTTAATGCTCAAGCAACCAACTGGGTCATACACATCAACTGGCTCCACTAAATCCATGACATTGTTTCAGGTTTCTGCCTTCATTTGGAGTGATGGGATGATTATGTTTTGACATAAAATTTGGGGTATATGATTCTAGTAAAAAGCAACAAATTCTGTCTATGTTCCTTGATCAAATGAATCTTTACAAGAATGCAGGTTTTTCTGAGGACAAGAAATCAAGTGATCCCATTCGAAAATATGAATGAAATTTGGAAATCATTTTATGATGAAAATGAAATGTCTGTTACATGTCTGATGATGTTTTAATATGGGTCTTGGTCCTTTTTCACTGATTTTAAATTGCGGCTGGATCTAAGTTGGTTGGATATAAGTTGGTGCAGATTAGGTAAGTCACGTTAGTCATTTGAGGGTTAAAATTAATGTTGAGTATTGATGATCTAGACCCAGCAACACCATGGTCAGACTCACAACTGGCTCTCCAGGGGCATGGTGGGGTCGATGCGCTCCCCAAGTGAGGAGCTACAGTGGTCCATTGAGGTCATCTTGGTGTTCACCAGACAACCACTGGAGTGGCGCTGTGGTGGCCGACTTTTTCCCTCCTTGGTGGGCGACATGCGAGACTTCTCCACACCGTCAAACTGGACTGTAATAAGGGAAAGTGCAACAGCTGAAAAGTATATGTTGGATATTCTCAAAGTAATGTAGTTGAGAACATTAAATTAAATCAGGGAGCCTACACGCACCGTCTTCACGGGCTCACTCATTGCATTTCCTCCTTGCAGACTAGTTCCCTCCATGGACCCTTTGTATCCTATTAGAGTCACCTTCATTTTTCACAGGTTCATTCATATGTCCTTACTCCTTTTAAGACACTCCCTTCTATGCTACAGGCGAAGGTGACCTGTCAACTCTTCTGCCTTTCACTGTCTATCATCTAAAGAACCAACCAGAATCTCGGCTTCCCACTCACTAAAAAAATTCAAAAAACCCCCCCAAAAAACTCACTCAAAAATGAACAAGGTATAGATACAGAAAGCTAGGCTTACTGCATCTATACCTAATTTGTTTTGTGTTTATGTCGCCATTTCAGCTCCTGTGCACCACATCACCAATGTAAAGGCTCCAAATCATCATCCTCTCCCCCATTTGAACTTTTCACTGTCCACAGGGGCCTTTCTCCCAAAATCACTTCCTACCAATAAATGTTTCATTTTATTCAGCAAAGCTATATTGAACTTTTTAAGGTCTCAATACAGTGAACCCCATAATAATATTCAATAGTGAGTTTTATAGTACTCTAATGCTGCAGTCTTTTTACAAGGGTACATCTTGCATGTGTCAAATGGTAAAAATCTCATTTTAGAGTAACCTGTTCATATGGGTTTCATGTTAGGTCAAACACTTGTTCAGTGTTTGAAACCATATGATCAGTGTTCAGTTACAAGCACCTTAATGAGAAACCAGGTTAGGCAGCTGGAGAAGGGTGCTGTGAGCTAAACAGGAAGTACATAACTGTGACAGGTTTGACTTGAATTTCGATTAAGTTTACCTATTAAACCAGAAATTCCCATGGAGCAGTGATGTGTGTGTGTATGTGTGTGTGTGTGAATGAGCAGAGAAATCTAGGCTGTTTTTTTTACACACACAGTGCCACTTTGTTACACTCATCTGACTGAAGGATGTGTACACACAATCGAGAGGGCATAAATCAATCCCTCACTTCCAGTGGAGATGAAAATACAACACACAAACAATCTTCTAACCACTCACACACACACACACACACATACTTGTAAACCATCACACATGCACAGGCAAATCAACACGCTTGAAAATACACTTTCTCT
>OMLB01064763.1:6243-23725 GCA_900302555.1 Myripristis jacobus | reverse complement strand
AGGGGCTGTCTTGCCTTCATAATTACTGAGTATATTCACAATAATTAATCAAAATGGTTGACTGTAAACGGTACTATAAACACTGCATCACACTTGCAAATTCTTGGTAAATAAATCTTCAATGTTCATGAAAAAAATTGACAAAATTTTGGAGTCATGGTAGATGATGTGTGGCAAATTTCAGAATTGTATCTCAAAAACTGAATTTTTGACAGCATTTTGAATTTTGCTGTCCTGAACAATTGGAGTCATCAGTTTTTCACTTATGGAGCAAATCAATCATTGTTAAAAACAAATGATCAACATCTCCATGCTGTCTAGATGCAATATGTGTATTTTCAGATTTTTGTCTTAATAACTGAATTTCTGACAGCTGTTTAAAATCTGCCTTTCCATTCATGCATGGCTGCTGTTATGCACGTCAGTGACTGACTTAATCAGTTTGTGAAGCTACAAACATTTTAGCTCAGTGAGATAAAGGCCAGTCCTTGGTGTCGAAGATTGCGAGTTCAAGCCTCAGCTTGTGCAACATTCCCATGTGCAAAAACTCACCAAACTTTGCACTAAGGTCCAGTCCCATGCCAGATTACCTCAGCTGCAAACACAAGCCAATAGTCCTGATGGTGGCGCTACAGCAAGCCTCCAAATTTCAAAACTTATAATAAATCAACCATATGTGCTACAACTTTGCAACTTTCATCAAAATGTAGCCCCAATACTGAAGAAACCTTTGTATACTTTACACTTAAACTCCTGTTCCTTGGTCTCAGAGATTGTGAGTTCAAGCTTCAACTGATGCAAAATGCACGTTAGAATGCCACTTTCTTTTCATCTTCCTATTCTCCACTTGTTGCTCAGAATTGCCTAAAATTGCCCTGCCCTGAACATTGCTGCGCAGCAGCTATAATAAAAGCTCGCAATTTCAAAATTTGAAAGAATACAAATACTAAAAAAAACAACAAAAAAAACAGTGTGACATTAATGAAATATGGCGGGATGATGCATCATTAATTGGGATGACATTGGGATGGTTTATATCTTCCTGTCTGCTGTGTTATGGCCATAGCGCCATGTGCGTGTGTGTGTGTGTGTGTGTGTGTCTTCAGACTGGCTGCTCTCTCGCACCTGCAGCCAATCAGCAATCTTGTGCATAAGACCCATGGGCAGGATGCAAACTGGCCACTCAGCAGTTTCCATGCTGTGTGCTGCTAAAGTGTGTTAAATGTCTTCTTAAACCACTTTTTTGTTTAAACCGATTGGTAGTTTGACTCCCCTAAGAAGGAGGGTGTAGCCTTTTGACTGTTTTAGTTATTTGATCAGGTTCCGGGCAGCTAAGCCTATAGCCTGTAGCCTCAATATTGAAGAAACTTTTGTACATTTAAACCTATTGCAAATTATGAAGTCCATCACTCACAACTTCTTAAACCTATCTCCTCCCACAATTTTTGCTCAAATGTCACCAAATTTCATACAGAGCATCTTCAGACTGTCTTACACAAACAACCGATTTTTGATTTATCAAACATTAAGCCTACAGTGAATCAAAATGTTTGACTGTAAACGCTACTGTAAACATATACCTGCAAATTCTTGCTAAATAAATCTCCAATGTTCATGAAAAAAATTGACAGAATTCTGGAGTCGATGGTCGATGATGTGTGGCAAATTTCAGAATTTTATCTCAAAAACTGAATTTTGGACAGCATTTTGAATTTTGCTCTCATGTGAACAATTGGAGTCAATGTAAAAATGGCATTTTTAAACATAAGTTTTTCACTTGTGGAGCCAATCAATCATTGTTAAAAACAAATGACTAGATGCAATATGTGTATTTTCAGATTTTTGTCTTAATAACTGAATTTTTTTAGTGGTTTCAAATCTGGCTTTCCATGCACAGATGGTTGCTTTCCTGCACAACAGTGAATGGCTTAGTCAATTTGTCAAGCTGCTACTGAGTTGCTACTTGCCAATTAGCTCAGAGCGGTAAACGACTGTCTTTGGTTCCAGTGGTTGCAGGTTTGAGCCTCAACTGGTGCAGAATCCACATTGTAATGTGAACATCTTAATCATGTGCTCCAAATTGGCTGAGTGTGACTGATCACTGAGCAGCATCTTCCTAAAACTGCCCGGACCTGACCCATCGCTGCACAGTAGCTATAATTTAAAGCTTGTTCTTTGTCTCCAAAACTAGAGCATTCTCCTCATTTTGATTGCAAGGCTAGATTTCTGTTCTGTTTATTGTCGCTGTGGCCTCTGTCTTAGTTAATTCCTATTTAAGTTGCATTATGAATAAACCTCTAGGTTTTCTATATATGTCTTTATATGTCTGTCACTTCTTTTTCCCTGTGTTAATGTTTGTTGTTATTCCCCTCATCCCCTCGACCTCCTGGTACTGTGGTAACACTTGTCTCAGGCATGTCTGAAAATTTTCATAACTTTTCAGACAGTCCATGATTTCCATGTTTCATTTTCACATGGTGGTGGTGTTTTTTATGCAACATTCATGCCAAAATTGAGTCAAATCTATTATGATATTTATTATTAGAACAAAAACTTCAGTGAAGTTGAGTTACTAGTACTGAAAATAGTGACATTCCACTGAGTCACAATATTGGTGTGTAGCCATCACTAAAAGGTGGAAATCCTGTTTGTTTGTTTGTTTAACGATGCAAAGTCTGAAGAATAGGTTTGGGTCTCACCAAGTGGCCAAAGTAAGGATTTATAATGCAGATCAAAACAGCTGGTGCCTGTAGCTCAATGAATAACAGACTGATAGACAAAAAGGCCCACACACACAAACAAGGACATGTTTTTAATAAACATTTGTTTATGTAGTGAAACACAAATCCAGCAGTTAATCAGTGTTAGAGAGCAGCACACATTCACCTTCCTGGTATACAGTGAACTTCTCTACTGAATATCATCACAGGGGAGGTTAGTGCAGGGAGCCGATTAGTCCAAATGAAAAACTGAGAATGAGGGAGAGGATCACTAATCATTTTAGTTGTCATGGAAGAAACACAAGGTGGTAAATAATTGTTCCTAAGTTCATTCATTTATTCAATCATTTATTTGTTATGAAATGTATCTAAGAGATGAATGAGGATTACCAGTGACACCAGTTTCAGAAAATGCTAGGCCTCCCAAAGTACTGTGGAATTTCCATTTCAAATAGATGGAAAAGAAAGAAAAATAGGCTATACATTAAATCAAAATACACTTCTCTACAACCATGCACACTTTCTCACTTGACACAAGGGAGGGTATGTCAAAACAGAGCAGCCTCATATCACTCGGCCCTCTTGCATCCAGCAGGTCAGGAGGGACCAAGAACTCTTGCCTGAAGTCTTGGGGCTTTTCACTGATATACATGATAAGATCAGTGTTGCACTGCAATCATCTCTGCAGCTCAAAGCCAAACTGAAGGCAGTTTATGGATTTCATTCAGAGATGGCACGGCAATTAAACTAATTCAAGCATGCCAGACCCACAGCACATAGCCAGTATAGTGAGGAGAGGACTGCATTCGAACTGACATGCAAAATGTAATTCAAGTAGCCCTAGTAAAAGTGCTACCTGCATTGTTCTTTTTTAAAATCTTTTAACTTGTCTTGTCTCACAGTGCCATATCAGAATACAGGCAATGAATTATGGTATGGTATTACGGTTATTTCAGTTCTGAGAAGGTGTAGAGAGGGAAAGCCACCTGCTTGTGTTCAAGACTGGGCATTGAAAAGAACTGGGATTTGCAAGCGACACTTTGCCTTGCTCTGTTTCCCTGGTCTAGAAAATACACCTCAACCCAAATACAGAGTTGTCTTGAGCATTTTGCCCCAGGTGGAGCCTGATTTTCCTGTGCCTCTAAAATACCACAGATGTGAGCTCCTCACCAGTGCCCTTTTGATCTGAATTTACGACTTCAGTTGTTGCATGCACTGTATAAATGCGATGACTTGGCGCACCTACTAAATGTCCTGCTTTGAGCTGCAGGTGTTGGTGAACTGAACTGACTGGGCCTTTCCTTCAGTGATGAATACAACATATTATGAGTGTGGATACAGGGCACAAGACAAGCTGCCAAACATTCAATCAGCAGGCATCAACACTTTGTCAAGGGATCTTAAGAGGCCCTTGTTGTGCAGGCCTTTTCGGATAAACAGCACAGCACAATAATTGCAAAGCAGGTAATTTTCATACTTTTGCCTATTACTGGGATAACAATTATTAATCATGATTACAGGTCCCCTAATGCTACAGACACACTTATGCATTATTCCCATTTTGGTGATGATTTGGTCATGATGACTGAGGTTAATGCGAGCAGAGTTCAATAAATATATCGACCAACATTTGGTTCATCATAATCCAGAATATTGGTATCGGTGCAAATGTTGACCAGTATGCAAGAAAGAGTATATATTTTGCACTAAAAAGCACTTGAGATCTATAAAAACAGTGTTATCATTGTTTTTTTTTTAAACAATACTCTGTATAGCTGTGAGCTAGAGGAGCAGCGTATTGCAGCTGAGCAGACGGTGGTGCAGGCTTTGTTAAGAAGTTAATTACGTTTTTTTTAAGTTTATTTAGTTCATCTGTAAAATATTGAGCCTTCAGTACAGAGCTTTTACCTAATTTCCCCTCGGGGATCAATGAAGTATTTCTGATTCTGATTTTTTACAACTATTAAGAGATTTAATGGGTGGGCAGTGATTGAGAGGAACAGAATCGGTACTTTTTGATGCCTTTTGCCTTGCAGCCAAATGTTTCTATTACCATTTTTCGGTATGATTAATGCTTTTATGTTGGCAGCTGGAGGACGGCTCTCTATTATCTATGGGTTTGTCCATTCTTATTTGACATGTGGACTCATGTGAAATTCCAGCAAGTAACTGATTTGCAGCTATGCAGCTAAGTATAAAAAACAGAGTACTTGTTTCTCCTACTGGCAGAGTGCACAGCAAATCAAGATTATGCAAACAATCACAACACTAAATAAAAATAAAAGTCCTATTTTGAAAAAAACCTAACCTTTTGTACAATATAGGAAATTCTGACTTCAAAAAAGGACATACCAATTTGCAGCTCATATGCTCCTTAATCTTTTGCATGAACTGCAGCGATGAGCAATGAGCACGCCAGTTTCCTGCGTCCTTGGTGACTTTATTGCCAAGTCATCGCCTCCTAAAACATTTGAGCATTCTCAGAGAAAGGGAAGGATGATGGTGGGATTGTACTTCTTTAATCTTCATTTGGGGGTAAGAACAGATGGGAAAGAGTATTTTTGCCTCCTTTGAAGCTTTGACCTTGCCTTGGAAACTGCCTCCTCACTTGTCAGCCCTTCCAGCAGCTGGTTGTCCACTGTGGGAGAAAACCTCCCACCTATCCATCCTGCCAGCATGGAGAATATATAAAGCCACCATGTTGGATGTATCACTTACAGTACAAGCTCATGTACACAAAATAGACTAATAATAACTAACTTAAATAATAACTTAAATAATAACTAGTAAAATAGACTTTTCTGAGGCTCTCTGAGTAGGCATGACTCTTTCTATCATTTTTTCCATATTCGCAGTGACTGCTACTGCTCTGCTGGTTCATGGTAAGTCACCATTATGTCTATATGTATATATCTAAGGCACAAATACACATACACACGCACAAGACCCATATCTTCCCAAACCACACACATATGTCCAAGCCAAATTAAGCCAAAGGCTGAGGCAAGGGAACTGTTCCCGGCTACTGGCCAGAAGTGCATGCCTTTTTAAACAAAAGCCCAAGGCCACGGCGTTTTCTCATCCTCAAGTCTCACTGCCTCCCTAATATCAGGCGGAAAAGGATAAGGTAGAAATGGCTCTTTTTAGGCTCTGCAACAGGAAGCTGTACATATACAGCAGGGGAGTGTGGCTGGATTGTGCCATGTAAAAAATGTTTTGTTTTGTATTGGGGTTTTTTTTGGACAGATTCCTGACGCCACCATTTATTGTGATAAGCAGGTAAAAGCAACAAGTCTAGCAGGCAAATTAAGAATGTAGTCGGCAGTGATTTAACGGATGCATCATCTTTTGGCACACAATCAAGCCTCACACACTGATTCTAGATTCTTACAACCTTCTGCATACCTCCATCAAGCCCCTCTACCAGGTAGTCTCACAACAGGACATCAGCCAATAAATGACTGTTGATGTTCAGTGGTCAATAGATCTGATTCTATCATTATACAAAGGAAAACTCTGAGTTGTTTGGCTCAGTACAGGCAGTTTTCCTTGGTCTTATATCTGCTGACAGGCTCACAAAGTTTGATGGCAAAGAAGCTGTTTGGAGGTTAGATACTTTTTAGTGAAAAGCCACACCCTCTGCCTCACCCCCCATTGGCCAATCTGCGTGAAACATTCAGTTCTTCATGTATTATCAGGACAAAATCCTAATTTGTGAACTAGAGTAACTAATAGAGAAAATGATGACCTGCCTTTGATTCACAATATTAGTGTATAGCCATCACTAGAAGGTGGATTTTTTTTTTTTTCATAGTAGATGCAAGGTCTGAAAAATGTCAGTTTGGGTCTCAGCAAGTGGCCAAAGAATTTACAGTGTAGATCAAAACAGCTGGCAGATTAATTAATAACGGCCTGACAGACAGAAACAGATGGACATGCACTCACACACACATGGGAGGATGCTCTAGTCTCCAAAACATCCGTATATGATACAGAAAAATGCAGCAGAGCTGATCATTCTAGAGAGCAGCGCTCTGTCTTCAGTCAGAGATGGCACACATTCACTGTCACCTTTCTGGCATACAGTAAACCTCTCTCCTGGATATCATTATTTATCTAAAACCTTAAGTCTCTCTAAATGCCAAACGGCTGAGGCTCGCTTTGCTTGGCCACCTGAAGTGCAAAATGAGCAGTGATAGTCAATCATGGCGGAGCAGACAAAGAGAAGAGCAACAGCTGCAGACACTCAAAACTGCAACAGAAAATCCAAAATCCTTCAAAGTGCTGGACAAACTGGTGGACTGAAGTGCAGAAACATCACGACAACTAACGGTTTGCTCTGAAGATGGAAAAAATAAAATCTTTAAAAGTTGCTGATTACCACTTTTGGGCATCATTTGATGCCTGGGAGGCTATTTATTAAAAAAGTGAAAATAACTTGTAAAAAAATGTCTCTGGTGATCACCCTTGAAACTGTCCTTTTAAATCATACTGAGCCATGAGGAGATGTTACAGAGGCAGTGGCTGAGTGCAACACCTGGACAAATCTGCATCTAAAACCCATCTGAAGAGAACTTGGATGTCTTTTTATGCAAGATAGCGCCTATGCCATATTTATCCTGCTCTATTTTGTATTTTGAAATTTTCATTCATACAAGGATTACTGAATGAATCAGTCAGTCCAACACAACATCTGCAACTTGCATGATTCATTTTATCTTTGGATTATTTCACATTCCTAAGTCAAATGTAGAGCATGTGGTACTTGATGGAAGGCTGCTGCCTCTGGAGAAAATCTCCCTTGGTCAACGCAAGGAAACTAACAAACAGCATGTTGCACATTTCCCTCTGACTCTTCCTCTTGTCCTTTAATCCCAAAGTACCATAAATGTAAGGGAATCTGTCATTTCACTCTACATGCTGTAAACAAAACCACTGACCGAAACAGGGACCTTAAAACAAATAAAAAGACGCTGCATGAAACTCATTTGCAGTGTTCTTGCAATCAAAACTGACACCTCTGTAAATCAGCCACCACTCTGCCCGGGTAATAACACATAATTATATGTTTCTGCTCTCCCTGTGACATGACCAAAATTACCTGAATGAGCAAACTTTGATTTTAAAACCAAGAAATCAAGGCTAAAGACAGAAATGAACACAGGTTAAAGATTAATGAATGCTGAGACATGTACTATGAAAAGCAATGGAGATTTCCAGTTAAAGAGAAAAGGAAATTCTTCCTGTGAGCTTGTCCATTTTACAGAGGCTGGCAGATAGGAACTGCTTGTTTACACAGAGATAAGTACTTTTTGAAGCAGGCTGTGGTTCATATTATGGAAAAATACTTGTTTTATGATTTGGTAAAGTTTTCACCCCCAAATGCACACATGTAAGAGCCACAGAGCCCTATTTGATACAAATTAGTCCCAAGGACAGATGTGGGAAGATTTTTATTGTTGTTAATTCAATATCCAACGGTCTACCGGCTACACTGTAAACGGAAAGAGCATGAAATTTATTATTACAAGGTCAATAAATGCTCCAAATGGAATAATTTCTAGTTAATTAATCTGTAATTGATGCTACACTATTTCTAATCTTGCCAGGGACCCCGTGGAAACCTCTCCAGGACCCCTGGAGCTCCCAGGTCCCAGATTTGAAAGCCACTGCAACATGAGGGCAGCAATCCATGGCCATTAAAGTCAAACCCTTTAAATATCCCTTTGAAAGCTTCATAGAAACCAACTAAGCTCTACATAAATGACATTTTTTATGGAGAAGTAGTAAGAGAGCGACAAAAACGGAGGCCAAAGGTGATATAAGTCGTATTCATGTTTTATTTCTGGCACTTACCTAAAAATAGCCAGAGAGATTTCAGTATCCTATCTCAGACACACAGACTAACTGCAGGTCCTCCACTTATTCTCATCTGAGCTGCGGCCAAATTAATAATCAGTGCATCAAAGTAGTGACGATTTTCAACATTGCATGCAGCATCATAAGATTTATTATAATTTCTGAATGGAAATAGCCTTACCTTTACTTGCAGATGCAGCAGTTGCAGAGAAAGTTGGAGCTGCTCAGTTTGGCTGCTCATCAGGACGGAGCTTGCAGAGGCAGAGCGGCGGCTGGGCTGCTCGCTGCTTAATAACTGAGCAACTTTAGTCAGGTTGCACTGATAAGGCCACGGCTGTCGCTTTTTCTTCTGGCCGCTTCACTCGGAGACCTGAGGAAATACAGCTGTAAAGTCTGCCACCATCAGATATACTACTTCTGTGTACGACTTTCAAAATAAGAGCCTCATCGCTACAAGTTAGCACTTATGGGAATGATGCTTCTCCAAATGTTGTTGTTTCACCTGTTGTGAGAAAAAAAATACATTTGCTAGATATCATGTTAAAATAATACATAATAATAATAATGATCATAAACAATTGTTATTAAAATTTTGCTCCTGTTATAGGATTCCATGTGCAGGGCCGCTCCTCCCTAAACAAAGAACACGTGCAGTGTGTAGGGCCTCATGTTGCACTGGGGGCCTCATGCACAAATGTGCCGCACAAGGGCCCCAAGCCATCACTCTCGAGGCCTACACACACACCAAGTCAAGTGAGTTGAGGTCTGTCATCTAAGGCACACATCACTGGAGTGATGGACAATCAACATCTGGCCAATCAGAGCTCAGAGCTGGGGACCAGTGCAGGTGAAGAGATGGGGACGAAAAGACAATTTGAATCCAGCACAAGCAAGAGGGGGAAAAAAATACAAGAAGGTGGATATGTTGTTTAAGTAAAAATGTAAAACTTTTAACTATTAATTGATTACCTAATTTATTTGTTTTATTTCTGATATTCTTTGTTCTTATGAATAAAGTTTGTTATATTAAAAGGCATTTTGTTTTGCACTGATTTTGCACCTATTGGACACTTGGTAGATCTCAATACTCAAATTTTCATTTTCCCAAAGTAGTAACTTATGTGCTTTTATTATGAAGGATAACCTGACTGTGTTAAGTTGACGCAGCTCGTGGAAGTTCAGCGACGTCAGAGAAAACCACACCCGCCGGGTGTGTGTCAGCATCAACTCAGCCGTTCACACACAGCACACACACTCTCATGACACTGAACATTTCTATTACATCAAACACCTGCACGTGCGGTTAGATCCATCATACACACACTGACTTTAAAGTAAAAAAGTAGATATCAGGTATGATGCAGTTTGACTGGCTGCATTTTCACCTATAGTTATCTTGAGTGGTGTATCAAAAGAGACTGTTGGTCTAAATGCTGGCTCAGTACAATGTTTTTATTTGTTTGTTTGTTTGTTTGTCAATTTGTCATGACATCACATAGTCACTTACTCTAGTTACTGTAGTGATGTATAGGTTTGATGTGATGTATAGCTACACAGCAATTTCACCTCTGCCTGTAGTTCTGACTTTAGTATTTTACTTTGCTACATGTTACTTCATTTTTTAATTTTTTTTTTTTTTTTACCAGTTTAAGACGTTTGACCTGTGTCCTCTCTGACTTTTAGTTTTCATGGAAAATAACATATCATTAGGTATTCTCTTTTGCAAAAAGACTCACAAAATTTTACTGAGTTTATGAACTGCCACTATACTGCATTTTGTTTCATAATTCTGTGTCTGTAAACTCCTTGGAGACGTGATTTTGCAGTGGAGGTTGTTTAAATAAATGTTGACAGCGTAAGACTTCATGTGACGGGGCCTAGCTCCATGCCAGTCAGTGGGACCGCTGAGTTGCAACTTCTCACTAAACTTGAAATTTGTAACACAAAGCAACATCAACATCTTATGGTATCAATGAAGTGCAATAAAAAAAGAAGTAAATTGAAAAATGAATCCTCCCTCTGATCGTCTTCCACTGCTATATACCATCAGTCTGTGATGTTTGATGCATTGCAAGAGCTATTTTGCAGCTTTGCATTTTTATCTTCTTTCCCTTAAGCAGCTTTGCTTTTTAGTGATTTCCTACATTTCCCAGAATGCCTTTGACAACCCTCAGAGGACTTTGATGGACTTGCTGCATTCATTTTACACATAAGTGGAGTGTAATATCATCAGTGTAGTAAGAGAAAGAGCTATTCCAGTAATAAAAACATCAAGTAAAGTGATTCACGTGTGGAATATTTTTTTTTAAGTGTACACACCACTACGCTTATCCACCAGTGTTTGCTGCAGAGGCCTGACACCCTGCTGTTCTGAATGCCTGCACTCCTCCAGCAGCACAGTGGAAGGCTGACCTCTATTTTCCTTTTTTCCTGTGAGCTCATTAGCAGTGAGTCCAGAGAGGAAATTGCTTACAATCTCAGAACCAAAACAGCAGATAGGCTGCAAGGAGGCAGGGAAAACAAACAATGCAACGGATGTATCAGA
Source organism: Myripristis jacobus (assembly GCA_900302555.1). Taxonomy (NCBI): domain Eukaryota; kingdom Metazoa; phylum Chordata; class Actinopteri; order Holocentriformes; family Holocentridae; genus Myripristis; species Myripristis jacobus. Next base: position 12,601 of record OMLB01064763.1, on the reverse strand, counting down.
GTTTTCAATCAGAAACAGAGAGAGAAAAGAGGGTGATGATATTTTTATGCAACCAGGCATCAGGAATATAAACCCACCAAGACCCAGCTTATCCAGCTTTTCACACAGAGAAAAGAAATTTTCATCACGGAAATCACTTGAAGCATGAATTTCATAAGGAAAAATGACTACTACCAAATTGGCATAGGTAATATGAATAAAAGAGTGTTTACATGAGTAAAGTAAGAATGTAAAAATGTTTGCTATCACAATTTACCACTATCTGCCACTTCATCACTGTGGGCAAAATTGCTTTGGGCTTCTGGCAAATCAATCAGAGCTATTATGTAAAACACAGCTTTGTACAATATGGAACAAAAATATAGTTGTGCTAAACTACAACTGAATATAACTTTTCTTGGAAATGACCTTCCATTATATGGCTTTTACTTGGGATTTTTCAATGTGTGTTTGTTTGTGGGTCTACAGCTCAAACTGCAGGTCATGGTGCAGTTACACATCATATAAGACGCACAGAAATGCAGATACTGTGCACATCATATTAACTATATCTTCATCAAGATGCATGAACACACTCATGCAGTGGCTTTGGTAATTTTTCTCTACATCATCATTTGTCCCACGACCCCCTCTGAGATAAACTGTGTGTTGACAAGTCAGTTTCCGCTCAGTGTGTCTCTGCGCCTCCACGCCATTGTGTTAATTTAGTTTCTCTGGTTTGCCAGTTTGCTGATTGTTGTTTTGTACTGTCTCCTCACCGTGACATCCATGACCAGATGCAGTTTTGTAAAGACGGAGTATCAGATACAGCTTCCTTGGAGGAATAAGAATCTTAGAAAAATAAGGACATTTTGTACCACAATTAGAGAGTTAATATGCAAGATAATGCACTGCCAATTAGAACTAGAATACTTTCTCCAGATTCAATTCCCTCTCCACAGCTGCTCTCCCAGTAGTAAGGTGATGTGTGCGTGTTTGTGTATGTGTGTGTGTGAGAGAGAGAGAGAGAGAGAGAGAGAGAGAGAGAGTGAGAGAGACAGACAGACAGAGAGACAGAGAGAGAGAGAGGATCTTTACTCCTACAATTTTCTTTGTGGAAAAAAACAATCTCCCCTGTCTTTGACCACTGACATACTTATACCTGCTGAGATAATCATTCAGCATTATGATGCGCTCATCTCTTCCCCCTCAGAATCCTATTTTGGTAATTACTTCTTGCTGCTGCTGCACACTCATCACTCAGTGCCTCAAAAGCTCATTTGACATTACCAGGTAATGGACTACAGTCTTTACATTCTGACAAAACCTATATGAGCACACCACAGGTGTGAAGGTACAAACTGTGCAAGATGTGGGTGCAACTTTGCCTGTCATTCTGTCATTTGGTGTTTGGAGGGCTTGAAGGGGCAATTTGCTCTCACATTTGCACTCTTCACTGACAATTTAGCCCTCGGTAAAAATTTGCCACTTTTACTCAAGGTGTGCTAGTTTTATACGGTCTTATCATGTGACTTCTTTAGGCTCCTGCAGTCAATGATGCCTTGGGATTTTTCTGTAGATTTTCAGTGCTTTAAGGAATATGATATAATTCTGTGGCAGCTAGGCTGACCGAATAACTGGCAGCTCTAATAGGCAACATCCACACTGCAGGCCTTCATGCTGAAAGCCAAATTGCTGCTAAAATCACACTAAAATCACACAAACTTCATGTCCTGCAACACATGTAACATAAAGTCTGTCTACCAGCTGCCACCTTGGCCTAGCCTGATACAAACTACAGTAGCTTTCTGCCTCCACATAACATGATGTGCTGTCTCGTTTATGCAAACACAGTAACAACATTACATTAATAAATTAACATAGTGTACAAAGGCTTTGCCCACTCATATTTTTGCTTTCAGTACACTGTGAATGCATTTTTGATGTTATGAAAGTGTGATTGTGGGAAATGCGAGTGACACTAAAAACACTGCATTTTTACTGCGGAAACAGCTGGCACAGAGAAAGGAGAAGTCCTCTGTGTCCGGGGAGAGATAGATCCATCACTAAGAGGAACACAGAAGCTTATGCCCCCAAATTTACAAGCCTAAAGCACTGCCCTTGAATTCATTGCTGGTTTCTCTAGTCACCTCAGTTTACATCCTTTACTGGCATTACACCACAGTGCTCAGCAAATTATGATTTACATATTACACTTAGCATAGTTTTTACATATCTTACTTATAGTTCTGCTGATGCATATTAGAAAGACACATGATCCCATGTAAAGCTGCCAGGGAAAGGCGTACTGCCCTACAATCACTGGTAAGGTCACATAGATTTAAACTCTGCAAAATGCACTCCTAAGGTTCAAGGGCATCCCCAGGGGAATCTGTGTGAAATAGCTCATATGCCAATGCCACTGTTTACTGAAATGTTCTGCCCTCCAGCAGTGTGAAGTGGGGCATCAAAACAAGGAATCAAAACTGCCTGACCTCCAGGGTGGCAAGGTCTTGCTGAGGCCGTAGGTTCAGGCTGACCTCTGTGATACGGGACAGGGCAGGGATTGGCATCACATGTTGGCAGCTTTGTAGAAGTGAGAGTGGGAAGTTGTTCTTATTGTGACAACCTGGCACATGTGCCTGACACTGATGGCAGCTCCTTTCGTTTTGGACAGCTGGGATCACACTTCAATCAGTGTGGTGCCAGCTATGTGAGTGTGATTTCCCTCTCACATGGACAAGGGGGGACGGGAATCAGTTCTGCTGGTTTTGGTGGTTTCAGATGTATGCAGAGTGCATGGGCATTATTCGCCACACAAAACAGACTTTGCACACTTTGCACACTTTTTTTCACCTCCCATTGACTCATGCAGTGTCCTTTTAAACTACTTTAATCAAAAAGAGAGCAGCCCAGGCATGCATCAACAAGCAAGTCTCAGCTGTCAGGAGATTGACCACTTACCCATTAGGTGAGGAGAATTAATGCAGCATTCAAATGGTTGTCATAAGCGTCCACTTCCAAGATCATAAGTCATAAACACAACAAAAATGACCCTACAAAAAATAATATTTTCCACTGGCTGATATTTAATTTCAGGCGTAAATTCGCCCATGGTTAATGTGATAGCACACAAACTGTGTAGAAAAAAATGGTTGCAATCCCTCCCCCTTTTCTGTTTTGTCTGGCTTACTGATAAAAAATATAGTTTGGAGAACAAGCGTTAATCAGTGTTGTCCTGTAGTACGGTTTCGCCAGGTCTCAACTAAAGTCATACAATGCAAATTCTTTTAAATTATCAGGTCATTAACCAGAGAGGATTTGTTTGCCAATGATCTGACATTAAAAAGAGCTGCAGGGATTCTGTGACAGGACAGGAGGCTGAACATTAATACATCTGATGTAAATGATCTGATGTTTAAATGTATCATTTATAATGAAATAGTTTCCTTTAATTTATTGGGGGAAAAAAATATGGAAACTTTTGCTTCCCACCAATTTCTTACAAATGTTTTTTGCTCATTTGTTTACACCTTTTTTTGCTTATGTTTGTGAAAGAAGTCAAGTGGACTTCAAAGAGTTGATTTCATTGTAATTTACTGTTTTTCCTGATTGCTAAGACATATTTCTTGAAATGATGCTCAATTTCCTCTCAAAATACAAAAAGCAAAACTGCACAGTCATCTTCACAAATTTCACTTTGTCCATGTCAAAACCAAACTCTCTACTCAAAAAATCCTCCATCTAAACCAAACTCTGCCCTCAGACATCACACACACAAGCCACCAAATACACACTCTAGGCACCACACACTGGCGAGATCAGTTCAAAACACTGCTGAAAAAACCTGATCCTGCAATGAATAACGATGCTTATGATTTCTTCCCCCTCCAGAACAACCTGCTTACATGATGAACACAATATGTAAATACACAATACATTTTCAAAATTTGCACTCTAATACAATAAACTGAAACTGAGTGAAAATGTAAACGTACTATTAAAACATTCATCAGACAAACACCGTAGAGAACAGTGAAATAATTTTGACAAGAACTAATGGGAGAAAAAAAAGTTTTGTACATAATGAAAGAAATGACATTTATTCTGCATCAGCATGCTGAAAACTTCTCTCATGGCCTGGAGTGAACACTGAAGTAAGGGTTTTAGTCACAGACTCTCCACCAGTATGCATAGATAGATAAATAGAAACATAAATAGATTCTTTGTTGTCCTTTAACAGGGAAATTAGTTTGTGAGCAATCTGTACAGTACTTCACAGAGACACACAGGTTCATAGATACAATAAACAGCACCACAAGACACCGTGAAAAACATCCATACAGAAAACATGCACATCTATGCACACAAACTCATGCACGTAGCGCCCGTACCCAACAGTTACGGGAGTTTTTTGTTTAATGATGCTGTGGCAGAGGGGACAAAGTCCATTCTGTAGTTCTGTGTCTGTGCCCAGATGGAAGCAGTGTGAAGAATGGGGTGGGGGTGGAGGCAGTGCCGGCTCTACCTGTGTAGCCGGCCCTGGCTGGAGGGTTCGGGGGGTCATGTGCAATGGTGCATGCTCTGCATACAGGAAGAAAGATGTTGGTGAATCTCGGGTTGTTAGTGTGTGTAGAGGTGTTTGGTACATGTGTGAAAACACACGTACCACACATGGACCACATGCAGCTGAAACTGATATAATTCCAGAAAATGTATGAGTGACTATTTTAACACTGAGCTTTAATCTCGCCGCTTTGAATCTATTTGTCAGTGTTCACATACGACATCAGAAGAAGTTAATACTTAACACAAACGACGTCACCTGGGGGCTCGAGGCTTCATGAAGGTAAACTTGGGCGTCCAGAACATGAAAAAGTTTGAACCTAACTAGACACAACCTTAGTTATCATCAGTAACACCTGTGTTTACCCTGCAATTTCATGTCAACATGACTGTTGTCAAAGAGATCTGTTGTGTTTTAGAGCGCATGGATTTCAAGGGCTGATTTCAAAAATAGGCTGATTGGACTAAGAGGATTGTATCCTGGTGCGAAGTTTGTGGGATTTTTTGCAGTGGATTTTTTTAAGTAATCTGGGAAACGCTACATTTCTCCAGATTAACAGAAGAAACCTTTCTTGCTCGCCGCGTTGAGCACAAAAGAGCTGAAATGTGTCTGGTTTGAAGGGGACATAGATAGTGACATGATGGGTGCAAATGACAAGGAAATGAATAACTGACGGAGAGGAGGTAAGACTGCATGAAAGAGAAGTTTGAGACGTGTGTCTGCGAGAGAAAAGAGGGAAGGCGTGTGTGTGTGTGTGTGTCTGTGTGTGTGTATGAGTGTGTGTGTGTGCATGTGCATGGATGAGAGAACAGAGAGGGAGGCAGAAGTGTGTGTCAGTCCCTGAGAGTTTTAGCTGCTGGTTTCCTATAACAGCCTAAAGAGGTTATTTATTACTAGAGAGCACCGTGCTGCACATTCTCTCCCGGTACACGCTGTGATGTGGGAGTTATGCTCCTCTTCTGAAAAGCAATTAAAACCATCCAAGGGAGGAAAAAAAAGAAGAAGAAGAAAAAAAAAGCCCACAGCTATCATTCAACCTTGAACTTATGAAAATTAGTTTTACTGCTTTTTCCTGTCTTTCTCAGCAGGTTGGATTAGGACCTGCCTGGGTGGGTTTTAGCCTTAAGTGCAGAACGCTGAAAATGTGTTTTGTGCATTACACATTTTGACAGGCTACGTTTCTCTATGGAGAGGTCAGCTCTGTGGTGATGTGAACTCTGTTTTTTTTACTAGTATTATTATCATTCATGTGTGTGTGTGTGTGTATGTGTGTGTGTTTGAAGAAAATAACTAAATTGAATAAGCCCGAGCTTCTCATTCAGCAGACATTCTCAGTACAGCCACATCTGCCCACCTCATTTCCAGAGAAAGACTTCAATCACAGTTTGTCATTGAATGTCATCGTGGCAATATTAAACCACATCTGCAGCACTGTACACAAACAGCACAGTCATCTTTTTTCGCATTAAGCAGATGGAGCTCACCTAAATGAGAATTTATTTTTGTTTGTTTTTTTTGTTTTGTTTTTTTCCAGTTCGGTTGAGTTTCAGTTTAGGGATGAATCACCCCGTCCTACCTATTGAGTAAGAGCATGGGAGTCAAGATGAGTTTAGCTGATTGTATTTTGACCTGTGATTTATTGCTCCTTGACACTTTAAAAGCTTATTGGCTTTAGTTTGGTTTGCTTCATGTTCGGGTCAGCATAAGGGAAGAGTCCGTAAGACTGTAGAGTGTGGACAGAGATGCTGTAGAGTGTTACTTTTTGTTTTCTGTAGATGTCCAGGTGGTTCATAAAGAAAACAGAGGAGTCAG
>OMLB01064757.1:10095-38035 GCA_900302555.1 Myripristis jacobus | reverse complement strand
AGCTCAGATCAGAGACCAGATGAATGCCACACAGAGTTCTAGTGGCAGACACATCTCTACATCAACTGTGCAGAGGAGACTGCGCGAATCAGGCCTTCATGGTCAAATAGCTGCTAGGAAACCACTACTAAGGAAAAGCAACAAGCAGAAGAGATTTGTTTGGGCCAAGAAACACAAAGAATGGACATTAGACCAGTGGAAATCTGTGCTTTGGTCTGATGAGTCCAAATTTGAGATCTTTGGTTCCAACCGCTGTGTCTTTGTGAGACGCAGAAAAGGTGAACGGATGGTCTCTACATGCATGGTTCCCACCGTGAAGCATGGAGGAGGAGGTGTGATGGTGTGGGGGTGTTTTGCTGGTGACACTGTTGAGGATTTATTCAAAATTGAAAACACACTGAACCAGCATGGCTACCACAGCATCCTGCAGCGACATGCCATCCCATCCGGTATCCAATGACCCCAAACACACCTCCAGGCTGTGTAAGGGACCAAGAAAGAGAGTGATGGAGTGCTGCAGCAGATGACCTGGCCCCCACAGTCACCTGACCTAAACCCAATCGAGATTTTTGGGATGAGATGGACCGCAGAGTGAAGGCAAAAGGGCCAACAAGTGCTCAGCATCTCTGGGAACTCCTTCAAGACTGTTGGAAAACCATTTCAGGTGACTACCTCTTGAAGCTCATGGAGAGAATGCCAAGAGTGTGCAAAGCAGTAATCAAAGGAAAGGGTGGCTATTTTGAAGAATCAAAAATATAAAATATGTTTTGAGTTATTTCACACTTTTTTATTTACTACATAATTCCATATGTGTTCATTCATAGTTTTGATGCCTTCAATGAGAATCTACAGTGTAAATAGTCATGAAAATAAAGAAAAAACATTAAATGAGAAGGTGTGTCCAAACTTTTGATTGGTAGTGTATGTATGTAGTATATGAGTGTGAATATAAAGTGAGTATGTAGCTGTTAATATAAAGAAAGTATATGGTGCAGCAGTAGGTTTATTATTTTGTTCTTCTAATATCAGAAATGTCAAATATCAAAAGAAACTAAAGTATCAATAAATTAGCCCACCCATCCAGGCCCCACTCACTATCCTCTAACTGGTCTCTCAAGATGTCAATTTGAACACCAAAGTGCAATTTCCAGAGGGTGAGCACAAGCAGTGCTCGGAACCCCAAAATTATCTTATTTTCATGCTGTTGAGGAATGAATGGCACAATGGCTTACTCTGAGGGGAGGAAAACAATCCCTAACTACACTGATTGTGTGTAAACACAAACATAAATGAGCTGCTCCAATAAAAAAAAATGTGATAAGCTCCTCTCTGTCAGAGCTGTGTGTGCTGACCTGTGCGTCCGTACGCTGTGTTGTTGTTGACCAGTTCTCCGCTGATGGACTGGATGGTGATGGTGTAGAGCTGTCCAGGCTGCAGGGAGCCAAAGCTCAGCTCATTCTGGTGCTTGGGCACAGGCCTGACGTCCAGCTGTCGGCTTTGCCTGTACAGAAACACAGAGTAGCTGTCCACGTCACCCTGGCCCGGCGTCCAGTTCACCTTCAGACTGCTGCTCTCACCGTTGTTGCTCACGTGAATGTTCTTCACTTTGCTCGGCACTGGGGGACGGAAAGAAAAAGAATTTCAGTTTTCAGGTGGTGTGTGTGGCTTTATGTGTGCAGCATTGCTTCACAGCTGATAACAGTATATTTGGGTCTGGTCTGACCTGTGCGTCCCTCTATGAACTGGGCTCGCTGGTTGGGGCCACTAAAGGTGGAGACCAGGATCTTATAAAGCCGTCCTGGGGTGAGGGAGGACAGGACGCACTCCCCCACACCACTGCCAAGTGTGTTTGGCGGGAACACCTTCATATCGTTGAACAGCAGCTGTACTTCATAGTGGTCCACATCTCCTGGAGCAGCCAACCACGTCACCCGAAGGTCCTCTGTGCCCCGTCCCGCCAGAGCTAAGGACCGGACTGCTGCAGGGACTGCAGGACAGACATGAGAGGTTATGTGCTCATCCCTGTTGAAGCTGGTCACATCATAGATACATTATCTTCCAGTAGCAAGTTAACAGTTTTTTTCCCATATTCAACACTTTCATTTCACATTGGTTGCACTTTATTTTACAGCAGTGGCAGCGTCAGAGGGGTCAGAGGTCACTCACGGGTCCTGCCATCGGTGGAGATGCTGGTTTCGTAGTTGCCGCTCCAGGTGCTGACAACCACAGTGTAGAGCCTGCCGGGCACCAGGCCATTGAACACGCACTCGTTCTGCGTCTTGGCCACCGTCTTGTTCTGGTGGAAGATGTTGTTGTGCTTGATGACCACCTGGTAGAAGTCAAAGTCACCGGCAGCATGGCGCCAGTACACCCTCAGGTAGTCGTCCCGAGCCGCGTGGGTCGCAGTGGGGTTTTGGACTTGAGACGGCTCTGAAAGACAAGGGAGTGAGGATTTATATTTATGGAGTTTCTTTGACACAAAGCGCTATGAAATGGAATTTTGGGAGCATCTTGCTTCCTTAATTTGAGGCGTTTCCAGTTGCTGAGGCGGGACTTAACACAGAGATGCAAACAGTGGGAAAACAGTGTTACACAGTGGGAGATCAGCTATGGACAGGAAGGTGGTACAATTTAATGGGAGAGATATGATAAAAAATGTGATGCTTTCATTGGGCATTTATTGTGCAATAGGTGAATACCCAGGCTTGGTCATTTTTCACTTCATTGTGACTTTACGTTTGGACATCTGTTCTGTTCTATGAAATTATGCCATTAAACATGTAGGACCGAAGCTTGTACTCACGTGTACGCTCCTGGACGATGGTGTGGTTTTCATAGATGCCACTGCGGGAGGTGATGGAGATGTTGTAGAGGCGTCCAGACACCAGCGAGCTGAAAACACACTCCGGGCTGGACTTGGAGACAGCCAGAGTGTGCACTGTCTTCTCCCGGTCCCTCAGGGTGACCAGGTAGCTGTCAACATCACCAGGCGCCGGACGCCACGACACACTGAGGAAGTCCATCCGACCGTTGTTACTGACTGTTACTTCACGAACTGCAGCTGGGACTAGATGGCAGAGAGGAGGAGAGAGAGGGAGAAAAAGACAGGGAATTTATAGAAGCATGAGTAATATACTGTCTCATAAATGTAATGCTAGAAATAAATTAACACGTGTGCTCTTTGGATTCAAGTTTAAAACAGTGAATTGCAACATTTTTTTATGGCCTCAGATTGCAAAACAAAAGTTCAATGCAGCTGGTTGAAAGGGGTTAACATGCAACCTTGTTGTAGGCCTCTCCAAATTATGGTCTGCTTTAAGCCTGAAATGCAAAAAATACTTGCTTATTGAAGTCCGGGGTAAAATAACTCTATAAGAAGACAAGCTGTTCTGCTTTTGTGTGCAAAACATTGTATTTTTTATTTTATTTTATTTTTTGTAAGCTACCCTACATGTTTCAGCTTTCATGTCTTGTGATTCTTACAAGAAAACTTTGTGATGCTCAGTGCCTTGCAGCAGTTATTTTGTGATGAAGGGATGTAATTTATTTATTTAGTTGTTTTTTGTGTGCCCACTTTTCCTAAGCCTTTGTTCCAGTGATCTCCTATTTTTTCCCAGAGTGACTTCTGACAACTGGCAGAAAACAGGCACGGGTTGTATGTGTAGGTGGAGAGAATGATAGTGGTAGCATCGGGAGAGTTTTCCAAAATAAGAAAAGGTGAGATTTACTCCTCAACCAAAGCACAATATGCCTTGTGACTGCATTACATTCTGGTCTCTTGACGTCACTGTTGGTGGAGAAACTGGTATCTCTGCTTCTTCTACAGTGGATTTCTCTCTAATATGATCATTAAAGAGAGAAGCTTTATCACCAATAAAAGTAATAATAAAAGTATTTGAGTGTGGATTTTTCTTTAGGTTTGCTAAGTTTTTGCTTGTTGGTAAAGGAAATCCCATCCATGTATTTTGAAATATGAATTTGTAAATGTTTTTTTTTTCTTGTTTGTAAGTATTTTGCCCCTGTCTCCCTTGAAGCTATTATTATTGATATTAACATCTTTTGACAGTTATATCATTATTACTTCATGACCCATCTAGCACAGAGGGGTTCATAGTTTTTCCTAAGAGTCAGTTCTCTTTTACATACCATCCTGCATTGCATTATATTTACATGTTTGATTATGTAGAAATCCTCGGTGACTTAGAAAATATGTGTGAAATATTTTCCAGCAGCAGTAAAGAGTTCTTGTTGGAATTCAACAATGCACAGTGGAACCTCATCCTCTTCCCTTTGCCTGACGGGAAGTCTTTGATAGGCAGACCTTGAATTTTTTTTTTTTTTTTTTTTTTTTTTTTTTTTTTGTGAGGTCGACACTTCCTGAAAATTCCAGGCAAATTCCTGTTGCATCAGATAGGAGAGAGTTTTCAATAATATCCTCTTGTTGGTTTGGCGCACAAAGAGCTGTTTAGGCTCCATCAGTCACCATGTTGTCGTGACCACAGGGGTCAGGGAGAAGTTTAAGATACTCTTGTACCTATTGTCTATTGTGCTACAGAGAGCATTTTTAAACTGAATTGCGCCTTAGTGATACTGTTCCACTGCAAAATAGGAATGAAATCATTTATCATAATGTTTTCACAAAATCCCACTAAGGGCAAATGTTGCACGTAGATGGCCACACGTTGGTCATACCGGTGCGTCCCTCTGCCACGTTCTGCCTGGAGGCCTGGCCAGCTCTGACAGTGGTCACCACCACCTTGTAGAGGGCGCCGGGCCTGAGGGCCAGGAAGCTCAGGCTGGTGGTGTCGGCTGCCACACTCTCGTTTTTGATGACACTGCTGTCGTGGACTAGCAGGACGCGGTAGGAGTCTAGATCCCCGGTGGCACGTTCCCACTGAGTCTGGAGGCTATCGATGCTGCCGCCATTGGAAACCTGCAGGTTGGTCACCTGAGCTGGAGCTGAGAGGAGACACACGAGACAGAGAGAGAACTAAAGATTGGCTGTGATGGGAAGGAGTTAATAGGTATCACTGCTCATGCTAACTAAACCACTCTTCTGGTCGTTTGTACTTTTTCTGTCTCAACAAAGAAAAAGTAAAGTAAAAGCCAAAAACCACTCACTGGTCCATCCGGTCACAGAGGCTAAGCTGGTCAGGTTCCCACTGTTGGTCATCACGGTAACGGTGTACAGGCGCCCCGGGGTGAGGATGTTGAAGGTGCACTCTCTGGCCTCCCAGGGGAGGCTCCTCTGAGCTATAACCTTGACAGGGTCAACCTGTTTGAGGAGCAAGGTGAAACCCTCCCACTCGCCTGCCGGTCGATTCCACATGAAGCTCATGGTGGTTTCATCGCTGTGGCGGACGACAAGCTGCTGGACAGGTCGAGGGGCTGCGGTGGGTAGAAAGAGCCATGAGAGTGATGCTGATATAGGAGCTGAACAGAGCAGAGTGAAACAGGATTTGTTAATCTTTGACATTTGTTGTATCTTCCTTGGAAGACCAGATCATTGGGGTTTTACCACAGCAAGGAGTACCTGAAAGCCTATATTTCATACTTTTCTTTGGTTGCACCTGACAGAATCCTACACCTCCCATGTCATCAAAATTTGTCTTTTTTTAACTCAGAGGTGGGAAATGAAAGTTATGAAAATGCAAAGTCGCTTACTACTGCTATTCCTTTAGCTCATCCACAGCAATTTGTCCCCCTCAGCTTTACAAGCAAGTCACAACCTGATCCTGTATCTATGTCGAAATCAGATAACCAATAGTCATTGAGCTAAAATATGTATAATCTTGCCCTTTCACCACCCACTTTTTCCCAAGATCTGTTGCAAGGCCGCCTTGTGGGTTTGTCTGCACTTAACCAATATCAAAGTGTGGCAGGCCCCTGCAGTTTTCATCTAATCTGTACTGCCACAGTTTCGTGCTGCCCACAACACATATGTCCTAACCACAAGAAATTCTATTTGAAAATTTTGCTTGACATCACAACTAACATTCAGTCTTACAGAACAAACTTTGTTTTGTTTAACATGGGGTTTTGCATACATGAGTCATGATACATATCAATTCTGAAAAAATACTTATGACAACTATGACATTGATTTCAACCTTATTGCTCAACCCCAGTATGACGGTATCATGGGAAAAGACTGTACAAGCAGTTAAAAAATGCTTCTCTAACACTTGGACTACAAGTGACTCACCCAGTCGTCCCTGGCAGTGCGCTGTGTTACCCAGAGGGCCGCTGTGTACCGTGACCTCTGCCCCGTAGAGCCGGCCAGGTACCAGGCTGAGGCCAGAGAAGGTGTGTTGTCTGGCCAGCTTACTGATGGTCTGGTTCACCAGCACCGCCGAACCATTCCACAACAGAATGCTGTAGTTCTCCCAGTCACCTCTGGGGGGCGACCAGGTCATCTTTAGTGTTCTGCCACCACTTAAGGCTGACATGGAGAGCCTAGACACTGCGTCAGGGACTGGAGAATGATGAGACAGAATAGTTGGAAAGAGAAAGAGGAAGAGGATTATTGTTGGATTAACTGTTTAAGGCAGCATGAAATTACAGGTTACCCCTAGAAAGGTAGTTGTTTCTACAGGAGCCCTCTTACAATGCAACTCAAGTGTGCTCTAATTATATTTGATAAAAGAACAAAATTCCTTTAAAATGGGCCTGCAATTCTATATTTAATCTTTTTTTTTAATATGTTTTATGTGGCTAAAATTTAGCTTTTGAAAATGTTTCCTAAAAAACGAATAATGAATTTTAAGAAATCTTACCAAATTTGGTCTTTGGTGTAAAACCAATAATACTCAATAAAAAACTATCCTTCAAAATGATCCTGAATAGAGACACCACATCGTGTTTCCAAACTGTAAAATATTACAAGTTGAAACAGATTTGCCCAATAATTAACACATTATTTTTGAGTTTTAAGGGGTCATTGTAACACACAAAGCAAACTTATCAGTCTAGTGTTCAATCCCACTCTACTATTATACATGCTGTAAATATTATATACTAATTCTAGCATTAACTATAACTATCATTACTACTACTAACAGGTGCTATGACCACTGCTTATACTACTGCTGCTGTTACTACCGCTACAACAACAGCTACCACTATTATTAATGACTGTATTAAGAATCACTATTTACTGAACACTTTTCTCACAGCAGTTCACAAAGTCATAATGTGCAATACAATAAAAATAATGAGACAAACATAAAAACAACCCAGCAGAGAAAAGTTGTCTGAAGACACATACGTCCTATGGGTTGACAGTAAATGTCTACCTGTCCTCGCGCTCGTCTTGCCCTCTGCGATTTGGCCTCCAGTCATGGTCCTGATGGACAGCTGGTAGCTACGCCCAGGGGTCAGGCCCTGGAAGAGGACCTGGGTGGTGTTGGAGGCCAGCCGGCGCTCCTGGGTGGGAGATCCCAGGGCCGACAGGGTCACCAGGTAGCCGCCCACACCACCTTTGGGTGGCAGCCAGATTGCCCTCAGTGTATCCAAGCTGCCGTTGTTGTCCAGCCTCAGATCTGACACTGCCGCTGGGACTGATAGGGAGGGATTAAAAAAAAATCCTTTACTTTAACTAAGTTTATTTCTTTACTTCGGTTTACACCAGGCAACTGAAACAATAAGGTTAAGTTTTATCCCAAAATTAAACTTCATTACCAGCAGAACATTTCTTTGCAGGATTTGTGCAATGACCCCAGGTGACATGAACAATGTGTGCTTGTAGTTTTGCTAATTAAGTAACTCAGGCCAGTAAAGAAATTTAAATGTATTGTAAAATTAACCTGAAACATTCCAAATGAAGCTAGCTTTGGTTGTAAGCTTCTGGCTGCTTAAGTAAAGGTCTACTGTCTGTTCTTACAGAACAGATGGAGCTGTGGAACTATCAAGTTTCCAACATGTCATTTCTAACCTTTGAAAAACATGACACCTGCTCTTGATAGCCCAAAATTGAAGCAAAACAGGTTCATTTAGGTGACTTATGGCATTGGTTGACAAAATTACAACTTTTAACAAATTAAAATTGTCTGTATTTGAAGGACATCAAAACACTGACTGTAGCACAATTGAAGCAAATTACGACACTCTTTAATGGATAACAACTTCTTGGCTGACCAAATGATATTTAGAGACTGCATCCTCTGTACTTTGTATTTAAGGTTTTCTTCTCATCAGAACAGAAATTGTTTTGGAACAGAACATTTAAGCTGTTGTCAGATTTCAGTCTGTCTCAGGTATGAACACTTTTATTGTATTGAAACAGTTCAGGGGTGGGACGGGCGCAGCTCTAGATGAGGCAGCCAGCTGCAGACAGAGGAAGGGCGGGGAGGAGAAAGGCCTAAAATATCCTGGAAACAATGGCAAAGAGTGTGACACTGGCACTGCATGTGAACAGAAAGGACAGTGCAGCGCTGGAAAGTAAAACAAAAAGTTAAAAAGAGAGTCAGTTGTTGAGGAACCATCAAATGCAGACCTGCTCACTTTTATCCATTCAACTGGGAGAAGAACAGATCATATCTGCCGGTCAGATGAAGCTGTACTAAATTTACAATCACAAACTCCAAAGAGCAATAGGTTTTTGTTTCTTCATTTAGGAAAAGGAACTTTAGGAAAAGGAACTTCATTTAGGAAAAGGAACTTCATAAGACCTCTTAAACACAAGACTGTTTCTTGTGCAGTGGTCAACTGAAATTGCATGAATGGGAAATTATTCATTAATTTTCTTCTAATTGAGCAACTCCTCAGCATATGTAGCCTGTTTTTTTCCCTAACATAGAGAAAGAAATTACACAGAAAAAGCTTTCGCAAACTGTAGTACATGTCAAAATCACTATATTCAGGCTAAAAAAACATCTATATCTATATCTATACTTATATCTATATAGATCTATTCCAAAATCCTCTGCATCCTTTTTTTAATCTGACTGTCAAGTCCAAAATTTACAGGATCCAGTCTATTAAAGTGTTATCATGATGCCAAACCAGGGACTTTTTAGGTTACTTTCGATGCTGTAAAAAACGCCAAAACGTGTTTGCTGTGCTCTAGTAATGGAGCTGCTAAAACAAAGTAGCTACCACAGAGAAGGCAGAGGTAACGCCCTTCACAAACAGAATAAACCAGATCTCCACCTGTAACAGCTTGTTTGGACACCGAGCTCTGCAGGCCAACTGCTTCTGTCACCACAGTGACGGTGTAACGCGTCCCAGGCTGCAGCTCGTCCAGCGTGGTGGAGGTCAAGGTACTTTTTAGGGTGATGTTCCTCACCAGCGCCCCCTCCTGGTCCATCAGCAGAACCCTAAACAGTTCTCTCCTGCCTGCACCGGCCTGCCAGGACACATTGAGGCTGCTCGAGGAGAAGGGCGCCACCTGGAGGCTACTCACGGAGGAAGGAGCTGGTGGAGGCAAAGGAGAGCAAGTCAAGATGGGTTTCGGATTAATTAAAGGAATACACCAAGCACTGAGAACTTAAATACAATAAGTGGAGTTCAAGACAAGCTACACCCAATCACAGCATCAAAACAGAAGACACTTGGTGCTGGTTCTCAACAAATCAAAATTAATTTGGTCTGTTTCTCATCTGTAAAAAACACATTCAAAAAATGAAATGAAACTAATTTAAAATTAGCTGCGAAAGATGGTGCAGAGGAGCATGCCAAGACATCCTATTTGGTCTTTAAATCCACACCATGTGAGTTTTGCCTTCCCATATTTGGTGTATGCTCAGTTGCCACTGGCTAGGTACTTAGAGACTTCAGCACTTATTCCATGGTTGCTTGAGTAGACCTGTACAGTAGCAACTGTCCAAATTAGCACACATCAGCATCATAAAATAACACAAGGCACACCGAGTTCAGTCTGTTGCTCTAGGTCTTGTGTTTAAATCCAAAGTATCTCAGTGTACTATTTTGTGCCTTAAAACACTCCTCAGGAAGTGTTTTGGGATATTCAGTAGTCTAAATTAAACACAGCCTGTGATTTTTTTCTGACCAGCTTCCTTTTATCAGTGCATAAACAACCTATAGGGCAATTATATTCCACAAAAGCAAGGTCAGAAGGCTCAGGATATATATGAATACACACGTAAACACTAAACATTCCCACGTAGACACCTGTACTTAAAACAATGCAGGCTACTGTACTTGATTCCGGACATGTATCACATTGCATCCTGTGTCCATGCATATGAACATGATTTCCAGGCAGTAGCATACATTCATACTTTCATTCAATGAAGGGCTAAGGTGGTATTACCCTGGTGTGTGCGAACCAAGCACACAAAAAACATCTAATAATAATCTCAACAGGTCAATCAAGATGAAAGCTACGATTCCTTACTGACTGACCCCAAACCAGGTCATAGTGTGTTTAGCACATAGGTGGAGATGGTGACCATAGAAACGTCAAAACTGTACATGTTCTGAGTGGTCTGTCGAACTCGCTCGCTCCTTGATTTCAGCTTGTTGAGCTGGGTGAGAGCCACTCTGAAAATGTGAGTCTCAGACTTGTTTGAAGACAGCTGAGGTTCATTTCGCTAGGACAAAGGAAGTCAACCTAAACAACTACAGGAAATCAACCGAACACACAGTGTATAGGTGGAGGGAGAAAAGGATGTTGACATCTGAAAGTCAGCAGTTCCTCATGCTTGGAATATTTAACATAACAAAATGAAGTGAGGGTAAACAACAGTCTAGTGTGATGCTCATCTTTAGCTCCTTCTTTATGTGTCTGAATTGGTTTTAACACCAGAGCGAAGAACACAGACATATCCGTTATATTTAGCTAAAACTACAAAGACTAAAATTGAATTTGTGATCAGATTTGATGGAGGGAAGAGGTGTTTTTACTCTCTCAGATCAGTAAGACTGATGGATGGATTGTTAATGGTCTCCTAGAGTTTTGCACATTGACTTTATTTCAGAAAGCAGCCCCTCACCTGTAGCTGCAGTGACCTGGACTGGCGGAGCACTCTTGTTCCCAGCTTTTGCCACCAAACTAAGAGTGTACAGGGTACCAGCGGTGAGGGCACTGAAGCCTGACTGGGTGGCGGCGGTGCCCATGATTCGTGTACTGTGACTGGATCCAGTGCTACTGTCCTCCAGCGTGAGATCATACCAGTCCACATGGCCAGGGGAAGGTGGCCAAGAGGCCCGCAGGCCTGAGGTACCACTCTGGACCTGAGATTCGCTCTTGTACTGGGCCTGAGCCTGATCCATTTGGATGTCCAGCCAAGCCGGGCCAATGGGGTCTAAGAGAGAAAATATGTTGTTTAGTCAGGACAAAAAGATGAGATCTGAACCAATGGATCCCTTTCAAGCTCTGTGTGAACACAGAGTCCAGTTCCAGTTGTTTATTTGTCCTGGCTCGACATGGGGGAATTGTTGGATGTCGAGCAAGAAATGCTAGGTCACCAACTGGCTTACCAGGAAAGGAAATACAGACAAACACACGGCACCTCGCCTTCCAACCTGTTTACATCTGTTTTGTATTGTGTTCACTGTGATGATGCAGATGTGTGCCTTGATGATGTCAGTCGCCTTTTTCTCTCATCATTACAACCGTTACCCTTTCCCCCAAAGCCAGCTGAATCACTAACGCTACCTAAAACTGGATCTGGTGCCATGCAGTTCCTGTTTTCCCATTTTTGGACTAGTTCTTGTTTCTTGCTGCACAGTGGAAAAGGGCACATTATGGATTATTTGTGAAGCTGTAAGTCATCTTAAGATATTTGCATAGAAAATAGTCTTCATGTTGATACAAGCAGCAGCCTTTTTTAAAATAGTGACCACTGGGTAAATTTGTCCCCAGAACAAATCAATATTACTTTGGAAACAAAGCCTTCATATGGGTTAGTGTATGAACTTAGGACTGTTTCTGACACTGGCTCACTGGGCCTGAGAAAGGGAATTGTTTGGGTTTTTCACTTCATCTAGGCTAATGAAGAACATTTCAAAGCATCATTTAGCAGTGTGATTGGTTTTGAAGAACCTCCTTCCATCGTCTACACCTTTGCTTGATTACATAAAGGTCAATTAAACTTTTTTTTTTTTTTTTTTTGATGTTACACAACAGCAGCGTAAGTGCATGGAAGGTCTCTGTGTATATCCTGCCTTTGTGCTCCAGCTGAAGGCCAGCAGCAGCAGCGATGTAGAAGGTTGATAAGATTGTTTTGGTAGCTTAAAGAATGTGGCATTTTTTGCTTGGAGACCTGCATGTGTCTCAAGCAAGTGCGGACTTGGACAGGAAACCGCCAAAAAAAAAAAAAAAAAAGACAAAATGCAGCAGAGCACAGAAGGACGGGGCCGACCCCCTTCGCATACATGCAGCTCAATCCTCAACTACAGCCCTCTCTTAATAATGGCTTCCTTTCCCAAAGGAGTGTTCGTGGCTTCCTAAGGAATCCTGTGGCAGGTCAGTGAAACCCCAAGGACAATGTTCAAAACTAATGCCACAAATTCTGAACCCATGAAAAAAAACACTAGAAGATAGATTAGTTTCATAATGCCATGCCAAAAATATAACATCTGGCAATCTAACAATTTCGAGGATGATATAATTAATTGCATTTTTGAAATATTGAGCAAGAACATAGTTCTTCCTCAAAAAATACATTTAAACTCAACAAATGGAGTTAGGCTTGCAACTCATTATGTGGCAAAAGTATTTGCAATAAATGCTGTGATTTCAGTGAACTGGCTACAAAGATTTTTTTTTTATCATCACTAACTGTTTTAACATCACCCCTAAAATGTAAAAAAATTTGGTATTTCAATGCAGATTTCTCAGTCTAATCTATGTACACTACAAAAACAAACATGAAGGCCTCCTGTATCCGTTGGTTCAGAGAAACAATACGAGGCGGGAAGTGGCTCAGGGGAGACGGGGAGATGTGTCTGGAAACAAACACTTAAGATTAGATGCACCCTATTGTTACTGAGCTCTTACTCCACAAGCTCAGATGATCTTAGCAGCACTGAGTGTCCCAGCCAGGGCATTCTGACAGACTAGCAGCCAAAAAACGTTCTCTGGCAACACTTTCTTGGCAGTACACCGAGGTTGTGGCCTTGACAATGTACAAAGGATGTACAGAGAAGCATTTAATGAAAGGGAGGAGGCAGGATGGGACATTAATTTTGTCCCCTGGTCAGAGTGGGTGGTAAATCACAAAAATCATTGGCCACTTCTATTTTACCATCTAGGATTTTTTGGGTTTGGGCTGACTATCTTTGTGACACATAAACCTTAAGAGCATTTTAAACAAGACAATCTGTGCCAAGTGAATATAGATTATAAATTACACCATTATTGTATTGGTTTATGTACGGCCGCTATCCAGTGGGACACAACACTGCAATGTTAATATTGTTTAAAAATTTCAAGAAGTAATACAGGTTTGAGAAATGCCAAGTCTGTCCATATTGCTTCAGTTGAACATGTTATTTGATCATATTTTGGCCTAGGTAAAAAAAGGGGAAAAAATATTAATGAATTTCATCTCTGTGAAATCCTACAATACACCATTACTCTACTACTCACAAATATGCATCTTTGGCTTGCCAACAATTTATATTTTCATTAATTAATAAGCATTTCATTTCATTTGAAGGTCTGGTATTTCCATCCTTGCCCTTTTAAAGTTTTTCAGGAGACAAAAGTATTTGTAAGAAAAACTTCTTGTCATTAAACAGTGACCTGGTAATTTTTCAGTGACCTGGGGATCCGCTTTCCCCTTGAGGATAGTTTGTTTACAATAAGATCACACATTTTTAACATACATTTTTTTTTAAACATGCTTTAATTTAATATTTATCTTACAAAAACTAACTACATACTGCACCTTGAAATATCTTTCGCTGTGCATGACAAAAATGGGCACAGAGTGTATATAGAGTACACAGAGTATAAAAAGTTTATCTATCTATCTTTCTATCTATTTATCTAGCTATATGTTTATACACACACACACACACACACATAGAGATATAGAGATATAGATAGATAGATAGATAGATAGATAGTCTTAGCCCGGATTAAATTTCATCAGAGCACACTAGTTCACCCGGCCGGGTCTTACCTGTGCGCACTGATATGTTGGCCCTCTCTCCATCCCTCTTGGAGATCACTGCTAAATGGTGCAAAGTCCCGGGGTCCAGATCGCTGATCTTGCAGACATACACGTTACTGAACTCTCCATATGGATCACAGTTGGTGACATCGGCCTGACTGGTTTGATTGAAAACTGTAAAGTTGCAGACTTGGCCAGTTGTGCTTAGTTTTACAACAACAGTATCCGAGTTGGCGTTGATTTCTGTCAAGTTGACGGAGCACTTGACAGCCTCTGTAGTCTGGATCTGAAAGGCATGAGGATGAAGACAGGTAAGCAAGAGCAACCGAAAGACTCAAAGGAAGAAAAAAAAAACTGTCAAAATGACCTACAGTAGCTGTAACTCACCCTGTGAAAGCTCCACAATAAACCAAGTATCAAATAACTTGTTGCGCATTTGGGCATTGCGGTCGTTGATTTAAATCCGTCCGTTCATTTAACAACAAAGACACAGATGATATTCCAAGATTAGCTGTCATAACTAGCATCTAAAATTAGGGAAATGTGTCAGCCCTTCACAAATTAGCCACATCAGACGCGCACCACAGCTTGGCACGTCGTGCGTAAAGTGAGCTGCCAACGCGTCCACGCTGCCCAGACACATCTACATCCTTTCCTCCACAACCTGAAGCATCACCGGCGTCAAGTTTAGATGACGAGGTCTAGTTAAAAAGGCATTTCACTGCACAACATCAGTTGTACTGACAGAGTAAGTCTTGTCGGGAAATATCAAACATCCACCCTCTTATCTGAGATTTTTTTTTTACGGTAAATCTCCTCAGAAATAGCCTCCTTCAGTTGTCAGCATTTATCAAATCTGTACACACACTTTTCTCTAAGGGCTCCATCTATCTTAAACTTTCACTAAACTCTGAAACAGAAGCAGGCAGCCTCTCTCCCGCCGACACCCCACCCTTCTTTCCTTCCTGCCTGCCCTGAACTTTCTCTGCGGACCTCCAGCATCAAACTAACTACAATCAATTAGGCAGCATCAACTATTGTTATGTTTGAATAAGAGTTATGAATTTCCCAGCAGGAAATAGCCTTAGATCCAGTGCCAAAAACAATGCTCAAAAATAGCACAGATAAGTTAACATTAGGTGCAATCATACATTTTAATAGTTCACATATTATGCTTATGATTAGTCCAGTCCATGTTTGTGAACATGAACAACTCTCCTAAAGCCGGAAGAAGCCAGAGAGCTCAAAACTTTAAAGCCGCCAACAGATTTTGCAAAGCACATTTGAGCGTTTGACATCAAAGTACATTTACATTTTAAGCATTTTTCTGATGCTCATGTCAGGAGTGACTTAGGGTTGCAGTGAATAAATAAATTGGTGTAAATAAATAAATAAATGGTGTCTTGCTCACACTTTGACAGGGCATAGCTGCTGACAAAGAACACTGGTTGTTGTGGGAATCGAACCCTTGACCTTCTGGTTGTGGGATGGTTTCTATTAAACCTCTACAGCCTGGCCGCCATATAATCAACCCTGATCTGGGATAATTTATCATCACATTCACACAGTGTCCTCTAATGAAGCCTCCTATGTCCAATTTCCCATTGGGTAATTGTTAATATTTCATTTTTTGATCACTTTATTATTTATTATCATCATCGTCATATCATGGTCTCTGTGTTAAAATTGATATGATAAGCTGGTGTCACGGGATTGCTGTGTTGCTGTGGATAGGGGTAAAACTGTAAACATTGGGGAACTTACTATCACCTCTATCGTTTTATGCAAAATACATGCAAAGTCTTTGTAAACTTGTTTTTAAAACTGCTTAATCTTCAAACAGTTAACTGCACTGACACGCACACAGTAATGTAGTGCTTACTGTTACTCTGGTAGTGAGAGTAATTGCACGTTTGATTACCCCCGTTTACTGGTTGTTTTTAGTGCCTGTTTACCAGTTGTCATTACTGCCTGTTTCCAGTTGTTTTATTGATATGTTATTTTTCTGTGATGAATATTCTTATTAGCACTTGATACTGTAAAAATCACAGTATCATTTAAGTTTTTTAAGTAGGCCTCTTGTCGTGGAAAAAAGGTCCCATTCTCACACTCTAACACTAAAGAAATTCAATAAATGACTGAATAGATTAACTGCCCTTTCCCCTTTAGGCTACAACCGACAATAATAGCCTATTTTTGCCCCTGCTTTGTTTTTTCTGTTGTTGCTATGTAACAAGTCATCCAGTGCTGAGACTGAAAGGGTGTCAATATTGGCTGGTAAAAAACAACAACAACAACAATATCAAAAAGACTTACTGCCAAGTGTAGGTCACTTGAAAATGTATTCTATTTGTCAAACTCAGTGCTGGGGGTAATGTGTTACAAAGTAATGCATTACTGTAATCATATTGCATTCGTCTGTGACACAGTAATATAACACTCTACTGTTCCTAAATTCAGTAATCACATTACAGTTACAAATCAAACAATTGTGGCGTTACTTGCGCTGCATAAGTTCTTCAATCATCTGCATAATTAGTGGATAGAAAAAAAAGTAGTCTAACACGTCTTCATGTATGCCTGTGCAACAGTCACCTGACTTCTGACCTCTTGCACTTTGGCTAGAGTTTGTGCAGGAGCAAAAATGGCTGATCACTGGCTTTGCTGTCAGCTTTGTGGTGTTACTTTATTAAAGAGCATAAAAGAAATATCTTGTGTATGTCCTTCATATTAGGATAGGGGTTTGTGCCAATACATGGGCATACGTAAGGTTTAACATTAAATTGTCAACTGGCAATTGACAATGCATCTCAGGTGATATTGTTGACTAACACATAAGTATTGTAATGAGTAGTGTGATGAATTACTTTCCACAGGGACAGACAGAATAAAGTAATGCATTATTTGTTTAAAAAGTAACAAGCCTGGCAAACCAGTTTTTAAAATCCTACTGGTTGCCAACAGAAGTCCGTACAATGTTTTTATAAAAGGAGCTCAGCATTGTAACAGTTACACCTGGTTTCTCTCAAAGATCAAATGATAAATGCCATTGTTACTTACCGGTGTAGCAGTTGTTAATGTTGTAGTCGCAGCCAGAAGTGTAGTTGTTGTCGGAACACCAGTTGTGGGAGGAGCCGTGGTTGTGGTTGTTGTTGTTATTGTTGGGATTGTTGTGGTAGCTGCAAGAGTCATTACACTGGCTGTGGTGGTGGCTATGGTTGTTATGGGTGTGGTTGTTATGGGGGTAGTTGTTGTGGGTGTAGTTGTTGCGAACGTGGTTGTTATGGGTGTGGTGGTTGTCAGGGTAGTTGTTGAAGGTGTAGTTGTGGTGGACGTGGTTGTTATGGGTGAGGTGGTTGTCGGGGTAGTTGTTGTAGGTGTAGTTGTGGTGGACGTGGTTGTTATGGGTGAGGTGGTTGTTGGGGTAGTTGTGGTGGATGTGGTTGTCATGGGTATGGTGGTTGTTGGGGTAGTTGTTGTAGGCATGGTTGTTATGGGTGTGGTTGTTGAGGGTGTAGTTGTGTGTGTAGTTGTTGTGGGCGTGGTTGTTACAAGTGTACTTGTGAGCATGGGAGTTTTTGGTGCGGTTGTTGTGGGTATTCTTACTGGAGTGGTAGCAGGTGTGTTTTTGGTGGTACTGGGTGTGGTTATG
The DNA here is from genome assembly GCA_900302555.1 of Myripristis jacobus. NCBI lineage: Eukaryota > Metazoa > Chordata > Actinopteri > Holocentriformes > Holocentridae > Myripristis > Myripristis jacobus. The sequence goes on along the minus strand of OMLB01064757.1, from coordinate 20,299 downwards.
ATAATGGGGGAAGTTGTAAGGGTGATGGTGGGTTTGGTTTTGGTGACAATGTGTGTATTTGTAGGGTTGTCAGTGGATGTGGTTGAAGGGGTGGTGTCAGGTGTGGTTATTGAAGTGGTGGGTGGGACTGGGGGAGCTGTAGCGGTGGCTCTTTGTGTAGCTGTGATCGGGGCTGCTGCAGAAATCGCTGGCGCGTTGGGAGTTGCAATGCTTGATGAGAGTGTTGAGGATGAGGGTAGGTTCAAGGCAGTTGTGAGTATGGTTTTGGAAGCTGTAGATGGGGTTTGAGGCATCGATGTCAGGCCTGTAATGATGGTTGATTTAGGTGATAATTCTCCCGTCAAAGGCACATGAGAAGTTGTTGAAGGATCTGTCATTGTGGATAGGATCGCAGTGGATGTGGGTATCTTATCGCTATTGTTGATATTATAAGTAGCTGAAAGTATGGTGGCTGTGTTTGACTTCATGTCAGAGATATCAGATACACCAACAGTAGCAGTGACTCCAGCATCAGAAGACACAGACATAACCTCAGAGGTAGCTGCTGAATCTGTCTTGCCACTTGTGTTTGGCACTGAGGAAATTGTAGAGGAAACCAAAGTGACAGCTGTGGCTGCAGTTGACATCGGCTTATCTCCAAGAGAGGAAGTGGAAACTCCTTGGTGTGCTAACTCTTTGGCTTCAGTCCCAAGCTCTGGGGCATTTCTGGTTGAAGCAATCGCTGATACATTCATGGATCGGTCAGTCATGAATATAGGTTGGCTTGATGACACAATATGGCTGCTGTTCAAAACTGACAGCTCTGTGACAGAAGTTGAGATACCAGGAATGGTGTCTGTCGTTACCGACCTCCTAGTTCGAGCTTTGGTTATCTCATTTACATATGTTGCAGCCATGTTAGGCATTGTGCTGAGGCCTTTTGATGTTGCAAGTTGTCGAGTGGTCCTGTGGATTTTTACTGTATTTGATGAGTGTTCATTAATGACAGTAATGGCAGGAGTTTTCATGGTGTGGACGTTGCTGGTGAATTCCTTTGCTTCATGTGTCGAAGAATACAGTGTGGTGGAGATGGAGGTTGTGCCTGGAAAACAAAGACAAAAGTGCTTTTGAAAATTATGCAGACCACACAGAGATATTCAAAGATGGAAAGAAGGATTGCTCCTATTTTATATTACGTGTATTGTACATTCTATGCCCATATGTATACCCAGTGCCTTGACATATCATTACGTGTCCTGCCCCAGGAAGATTAGCAGTCCCAGATGCCAATTTAAAGGGATCTTAATGAAATGGTCAATAGAGTCCAAACAAAAAAAGGCGTATAACAATTCTTGCAGAGATTTAACAGGTTATTTAAGAGTGGCCAAATTCAAGATGCAATACTTTACTCAAGTGATAGCAATTTGCCGAACAACTGAGACAAAATAAGACAGGGAATATCACGTATGTCCTAAACAAGCTTGTTGAAATCTAACACTTTGTTGAAAATGAATGAAAGAAATATTTATGATTGCTCTGTTTGCTCTTAAAGAAGAAGGACAAGGAGTCCGTTTTGAAAAAGTAAGAGGCCTCACTTCCTTCCAAGCCCTGCACATTTTGTCTTTGTCTGGCATCGAAGAAAAGCACAGAGCAGGTAAAACTGAGACATGAAACTGAGACACGGCCAGAAGCATGAAATAAACTGAAAAAGGTGTAGGTACATTCAAAACTTACTCTATGTGTTTTGGATCAAATGGTTAGTCAAGTGGAGGATTTTCGGTTTGATATTTTGCCATTTTACATGTAAGGTGAGCTATGGCCAGCAACTGCAGGACACTGTCTTTTTTAGCAAGAACATCATGTCCTGAGTCCTTGGAGTGAAATCGTGATCATGTCAATATAAGAATTTCCTGCCACCATGTGTTTCACTGGACAGAAATATCACTGCCTTCTGGCATGTTGTCGGGGTACATTACGGCCGAGATGCTCTCTCAGACCTCTTTGTGACTGAGTCCGAAAGGAAGAACACTGCTGACGTTTTTCCTGACTGACTGAGTGGGCTAATAGTGCGCTGACAACAATGCTAGGGAAGTCGGTATCAGGAGTGTCATCCTCTGCCTCTTGAGCCAAAGGATGACTGATTGAGGGAGAGGCTGGGCAAGACAACCTGAGTCACATAGACAGATCAATCATAGTGTTTGGCAAATTCCTCATCAAGATCATTTAGATTGCATTTTTACATCTGGTCTACCTACTTTATAAGCAACAAATAGTAAGGAAGTCAAGGGCCATAAGGTCACGGTGCTCTGACAGTATTCCTGTGACTCTGGAATGATCATATAAATATTTTCAATCATATAACTTGAAACATTATGCATTTTAGCTTTTGAGGTATTCATATGCTAGGAAGGGTTTGCTTGATCCACACCATGAAGCCAGCATCAACCCTCAATGATTGTTCTTGCTTCCACTCACCTGTACCTGGACATAAAGATGTCATCATTTCTTTCCCTCCTGAATCGACATCATATTTGGTCCAATTTGAAAACTGCGGGTCTCCTCGGATTACGAGCCGCATGCCCTGTTTCTTCAGGTACATTGGTGTCTTTGCCAATCCGAACGCTCCCTTCATGCCATAGCAATTCCATGCCGGTGCCTCTGTGCAGCTGCTGAGCTTAACAAGACGGGCGTGGCGTGGCATGTTGGGATTTGGATCAGCCCAGAGACACTGGGAGGACTGAGTGTGTGCCAGTCTCCCAGCGCCTGTCCACTCCCAGTGCTGTGCAGGGTCTGTGGCATCACACTGGCCCAAGATAACCATCTGTCTGCGGGTCACCAGACACAACCTCTTCGGGGTCTGCATGACGAGAAAACCCGCTGGAAAGACATAAGTCCACATCAACAAAGGAGTCTCGCTTTACTCTATGCTGTGGTACGGAAATAAATCCAGTTTTTGAGACAGATCACCTGTTCAAAATGTCTTTTCTGGGGCCCACTGTTCCCTCAGTGTAACTTTTTCTTACTCCAGTTTCAAACATCATTTTATTTGTATGTACTGCACAGATCAAGCATTTCTGTTAATATACCAGAGGGCATGGCCATTATGGACGTTATTCTTATGTTGAGAAAACGTGATCATGTATGTTAAAAATGAAATATTGTTAAGTCAACATACAGTAGCTGATGTAGCCAGGGTTATATTTGGAACTGTTTCAAGTGAGCAACCAATGTATTCATCCACTGTGCATTTTTAGTTTTGCACTGTCTCACTCACCACTTTCACTTTCAATGGAAAAGTACAATAAAATAGAAAATCTCAAAAAAATATTTTTCTTTCCCGGTCCATGTAAATTTTACCTGTCCCTAGTAAAGAAACAGCCAGATTTAGCCACATAACAGTTACAATTATTTATCTTTTAGCTTTAGAGCTGCAATATATGTTTTTTTGTCTCACTTTTGAAATAATGTCAGCTGCCAGCTGTTGGTTAGCATGATGTATGCCAAAGGTTTACCATAGAGCCAACAATCCACAACGAAAAAATGTATGATTTTAGCTTCTCAACACATTTTTTGTTTAATGTCTCAGGTGCCATTGTTTTTTTGATGTTTGATACTGATGAAGAAGTGGGGCAAGAAAAAATGGGGTGGGATTCAAAACCAGGATGTCACAATTACTTGCTATGTACCTTAGATAAATGAACCATCAAGACAATCCTGTCCTCATCACTTGACAGGTACGTTAGTTAGTCTCCCAAAAATGTAGTTATTCTTTGAAGCAATGAGCCATGAGGATTAAGGAGTAAAATCCTCTTGTTGCTCTAAAATCACCATAAATAAAAGTTGATGGTGTCTTATGGCTTTCATAATGCAGTCATTAGTTGAAGACCTAAATCACCAACCTATCAGCTCTAAAGACACTTCAGTCCAACTTTAGATTTGGCTTCCATATTCATTTGTGGTAATAAAAGTGAATTCCCACACAATAACTGACATCCATGCCACCAACATATAGCAGCTGGCAACTAGTCCAGAATAAGACTCTCAGTGAGTCATAGCAGGAGAAGCTGGTCATCTCTACAATGATTCTATTCACATTTCAGAGCAAAAATATGTACACAAGATTCTATGGAAATGTAATAGTGATACCATAGAAGCTGAAAAATTGTTATTAATGATAAAAAGGGATAAAGAGGTTTTTTCAGTTTGATTCACTCACTGTCACTGGAGGCAGCTGTGTGAAAACTTTATGAGTTTCATACTTTCAGCTTTCATTTCGTCAAACATGTGACTTAGGATAAAACTGTGGTGCCCATGATTACTCTGTCACAAATTTCAAAGCATCTGACAAATATTTGGAAAAAGTGCCATTTTAACAAAAAAATAATGTGCTTTTATTTTAACTTTACATTTGTTTAAGCCAACTTCATATGAAGCTGTGATTCCACTACAGGTCACTGTCACTGTCACTGTCACACTATCCCAGGCATTTTAATGAAGCACATTAATTTAAGACCTCATATAAAAAAAGAGTTACCCCATCAGTTGTTATAGAAACCAGCTGGATTTACTTTTATGACTTAGCATGTACATCTCAAGCAGAATCTAACAGTCTTACATAAATAATTATAAAATAACTAAGTATAGAAGTAAGAAGTATGAAGCTTTTCAAAGTTTTGACAGTCAAGAGGCCCTGTTACTTTAAGCTGCATTAATCCACACCAAGTGTTGTTTGAGTGACCCTTCTTTGTACGCAGATAAGGATGAACTCTCCAGTTTCCGTATTTGGCTATCGTCTCTCTGTATGAACCTGTACCTTCTCCAAATGCCTAAATCATTTTCCAAAACACTCTCACACAGCCACAGCGATACTTACATGCAGAGCTGAATCGCAGAAGCACAAATATAACAAAAAACAAAGTATCCATTTTACTCTGGGACAGTTTCATGCGTCTACCAGGTTCGGATGAGCAGAATAGAAGTGTTGAAGGGAAGTGTGCCTTTCTGGGGAGGAAAAAGTCAGCGAGCAGCGCTTCCTTCTATTCAATTGTTTTGGAGGTTTCATAGTAAAGGACCCTCAGTGCTGCTCACCGACGTGGAAATGCTCTTCTGTCAGAAATGCCAAAGCACATCCCAGATGTCCAGTTCTAACAACTCTGATGGAGAAAACATTCAAAACGAGGACATGCAAACAGTAGAGATGCTGCATGTGGTGATGAAAGAACACAGTTATTACACTCACTTCCCAATACACACAACAACAACACACCGACAAGAAGAAAATGAGCTCCTGCTTTGTTTTATTATCATTTTACAACAAGCATATACAGCATTTATCACACTGTAGTTAGTGTTCTGCCACAGCTTATACATGCCAACTTTTCTGTGACGCATTTTGTAATTATGTCCACAGCACATTTGAACAATGAGAATCTATTTTAACAAACAATTGAGTCTTGGAGGTGTTTTGTATCGACAGAACGCTAACACAATAAAGTAATACCCATACAATTGAAGTGTCATGCCAAAATGCTATATATGGTGGCAAAAATGCTACCTGAAATTCATCATTCTAAAGGCAAAATTCTGCACAAGTAACTTCCTGACTCTTTTACTAGTAATAGTTGCAATGTGCTTTACTTTGATTCCAACAGTTTGTAACAGCTGCCCATTCCTTTAAAATGCTGGTTATGTCATTTTGAGGCCAAAGTTTTCACAGATTTCACAGAAATCATTTTTAATCATTGTGGATCATTGTCAAATATCTCCCGACAGCCATTTATTACCTCTTATTATGTGCAGTAGAATTTTATTTTTCCAAGTGTCATGCACCAAAAGATGTCCAGTCCGGCTCACAAGACACTACAAAACATAACAGGACAACAAGAACAAGAACATGAGTACAAAAGAACAAACAGCTTCATTGATGTTAAACAATGTCCAAACCAGAAATGAACACAGGCCTGCTCCTCAGACATCACAGCTCCAGAACATGACTTGGCCACCTCTGAGGCACAGACTGTGCATTTAACAGTTTTAACCATAAACACATTACATTTTAAACATATTACACTGTTGACAGTCATTTAACACAAACTGAGCTGGATGAAACACTTTGTCTCTGAACAGGTACTGCAGTCTGCATTCGTCAGTCATAGAGAACAAATCAGGGCATTCGGTGGACATTTTTAAGAAAAGCCTATAGCTGAAATTATAATATACTGGACAATAAAACAAAAAGTGCATTTCATTTTCAACCTCTAAAGGTCACATATACACTTTCTATCCTCCTGTGGAAGAGAATGGGGTTAAGGGTGACATAGTGCCCTGGCTGGTAAATACTCTTAATCTGACTGCACGTTCTTAATTTTGGTTTACACTGCTTATAATTTTCGAAGAGAATTGTTTCACTTTGACAGACAATACAACATAATTTATTTCTAGATACACCTGACCTTGGCAAATATTTTTGCAAACCCCCTTGCCCAAGTGTAATTATTAGAAAAATCCCAATGGAAAATTTGTTTTGTAAGTCTGTTATCAGGCATGTTGATGTGTGTGTTCCACAGTCACACCATGTCACTTCACATGGCTTCCATCCCGTGTCATCACATATGGCAAGATCTGGGCGTAGTTTATGTACACCCAGAAAACAGTGCAAGGCTCTGCTCTGAACTGTGTCACATTTAGTTTGCTTACAGTAACCCCAAAACCCAGCACCGCAATGTAAGATAGGACAAACACCAGATTTATACAACTGCGTGCAGGTTTTATAACCAAGATCCCCACATAAATTAACCTTATTGAGGACAGCTCCTAGTGCCCTGCCTGCAGAGTCTGACAAAGCTTTCATTCGTTCTTCAAAAGTAAGATGATCATCCAAAGTAAGTCCTAAGTATTTACAGTGAGCAGTGTGTGACAACATTGTTGAAATTTAAACTGAGACTGTAACTCTCCCCTCTTCCTGAAATGCATAAGCTGAGTTTTATATTTGTTTATGTGTAAACACACTGCATACTCAAACCTTGGTTAGATGGGTATACAGCATGCTTTTGGGGCGCAGCTACTTCCTTGATATTATGTATTTCCTGTTACAACAGGATGTTGGGGTGGGAAATAGTGTGAGGAGGGATCATTCAAAAGAGTAAAGCAACAGGATATCAGTTAGAGAGAGAAGCAGCTCTACTTGATGGGATGGCTGGAGGAGTGGGACAGTGAAAAAAACTGTGTGGGTTTTGCATGAGGTCACTATTTAAGATACTATGTTTTCCAGGAAATTGAGGTTCTGGGAGCTCAAATCATTATGGTATAAAAATATGCACGGAAGCAGCACTTTTGCCCGTGTCATCACATCTCGAAGCCCTCCAGCCAGCGATGTTCTTGTATTTGCATTTCTTTACGTAAAGCTATGTTAAGTTAAATTTGTCCATTTTTTTGACTGTTAAAAAATGACAGCTGCAAGAGCAAAAAACACAGACATAGGCAAAAACACACGGTGGTCCATCACAGGTCGGAAAATGCGCCCTCTCATCTACATGTAACAAAAAGAAGAAGAAACAACTTTAAAATATATATACATCTAGAGAGGAAATTCCGGGGGGAAAAAAACAAAAAAGTGAAAAACAAAAATAAAACCACATGAAAAAATATACAAAAATAAATAAAGTATGTTATATATAATCTTTGAAAATACATATAAAAAATTTTAACTTAAACCTATGGAAATGGACATGACAAAATTAATCGTATGCAGTGTTTAGGGGGCTGAAATAGCAGGGATGTCTATGGGTATACTTGTCCAGCTATTCCTGCAGTCCTCCAGCGGTGTCTAGACTGGGCACGTCCCGACAGATTTAATTCAGCCCCCAGGCATGGGCACCTGTGTGTGTGTGTGTGTGTGTGTGTGTATGTTGGTGGGGGGGTCAATATCCAGGACAGAGAAGGTCCTCACATCATTGCAAAACTGCAACACATACAAAATATCAAAACAGTAAAAAAAATCTTTATTTCTTTATTTTTTTTCTCTTTCTCGCTGTCTCTCTCTCTCTCTGTAGACCATATTAAGAACCTGAAACTTGTAAAAAGTAATATACAGAAAAATCAAGTATAAAATTTAAATGAAAAAACAAATGTATGTCTGAAGCACTGGAGTGTGCCTTTCCATTGAAAATAACTACTAACACTAATAACTAACACTGTGCTCGTTCAAAAAACAAAACAAAACAAAACAAAACAATGATAACTGTGATATTTAAGAAATGAAAAGCTGATATCATGTTTTTGGCTTTTGGCCATGATAATCATGTCGTGCACATCGGATGTCGTGACGGCCCTCGTGTGAAAGCCACCCAAGACTTTTAGGAAACTCTTAAAGAGACACGAATGCCCAAAGCCAAACCTTGAAGCCTGCCCTCTAGTGGTGAAAAGTAGGCTGCCTGGTCTGTGGTGGCAGGTGATGTCATCACTTGTTAATTATGGTATTTCTTTAACATTTTAGTTGTTCATGTTTATTTTAAGTCTATTTTGAGTATTTTGATCTCCGCCACAAGAGGCAGATAGACGTTATGTTTTTGTTTCTATTTGTTTGTTTGGCGCGATAACTCAAACACTAACAGAGGAGTTTGGACAAAACTTCACGAAGGGGACTGGTAACGAGTGAAGGATGAACTGATTAAATTTTGTGTGTCTAGGTCAAAGGTTAAGGTCAAGAATGCCCAAAAGTCAAAACTGGGTGATAACTCTGACGATGTATCATATGCTATCGTAGCCTGTATTGTATTATACTGAAGTGGCAGATTGTGCAACATGATGTCTCTGATTGCTTTTGTTTATATAGTGTCAATGTTGTTTTAACTTTTTTTATTTTCATTTTTTACGTCCCTCTGCCAACGTGGGTTTGTGTTTTGACCAGTTCAGTTTGTCCTTTTGCCTGTTAGCAGGACGTCTCTAAAAGCTATGAACAGATTTGTGTCAAACTTTGTAGGAAGGAGGAAGTAGGAAGTAGGAAGGAAGTAACGATTCGTTTCTCTCACTGATTGTCCACAGGGGGAGGCAGCGGCGGGCCTGCTTGAGGGTTGAGGTATACAGCCGCAGGTATGAGCTCTACTGGACCCTCTCTACTTAACTTGGATTTTTTTTTTAAACAAATAAAAGTCTGTGTGGCGAAACTGTAGTTCAAACTATAAACACTACACTGGATAACTGCACTCCTCTGTAATCCTATAAACCCAAGCTGAGAACCACAGTCATAAATTCCATCTTAAAAAGTGGTAAACTTGATGTTTACCATCCACAACATGGCTCTCATTAACACGCACTGAAAACAACACAAAGAACAGGCTTCTGATAAAAATGAGACAGGGACGCCGGATCAGGACAGACATTTTTTGCAGCAGGGAGTTTCCTGCGCTGGACAAGAGCATCTGACCCCGAGTTGCTTCAGCTGAGCGTCCGAGCGCTCGCTGAGACACGAGGTCAAGAGGTCGTGGCAGACCACGATTGGCTGCCGTGATCTGGTCTGACCCGCCTCCTTGCTCCGTCAACATGCATCACAGTTATTTTTCCCAAAATAACAACAAATACCTGGTGCTCTCGGCTACACATAGTGAGATTAAATAAATTAATTAATTAAAATAATACAAAAGTATTTGTATAATTGAAACAAAATAAAATAAAATAAGTAAAATGAAATAAAAAAATAGTAAAAGTCTGTGAAAAAATTACGCAAAAACATATATAAAATAAATATTAAGGTGCTATTCTTCTTGCTTTGAAGATCAGACTCTTATCTAAAAGAATATGTGAAAAAATATTTAAAATATAATGAGAATTAGGAATATATATATAACAAAAACTATGTAATTAAAACTAAAATTGGTTTTAAAACATTTTTAAAATGTAAAAAAAAAATAGGGGAAAAATTAATTGTATTTTTTGTATTTTGTATTTATATGTATTTTCTTTTTTGTTTGTTTGGCTGTGAATAAGTGTAAAAATTATATTAAGAAAACTTAAATGCTATATAAAAAAATGCCATAAAATAAAGTTCATTATGATTGGCATGCTGAAAATAAGCAAACAAGCAGTAAGCTTAACCAAAATACTTTCTCCCATATATATTTTTTGGAGTGTGTGTGTGTGTGTGTGTGTGTGTGTGTGTGTGTGTGTGTGTGTGTGTGTGTGTGTGTGTGTGTGTGTGTGTGTGTGTGTGTGTGTGTGTTTGTGCTGT
>OMLB01064756.1:0-30629 GCA_900302555.1 Myripristis jacobus | reverse complement strand
GGGCACTCAATCGCTTTTACTTCATTTTATTCACTGACTCGCTGCAAAAACCCTAACTTCATTTTCTCGATGTGTGCTGACAGCTGGCATCTCCACAAAAACAAATTAATTGTTTTAAAACACAGCAATGATCAATACCTATGGTACCTGTTAGACAGAAATTAATTAGAATGTTATATCACTCTAAAATTGGCAGCTGCACTTATAGTCAAAGCTGAGCTCATAATATATCGCATATGTATTGTTTATAGAATCACCACATACACAACAATATATTTGTCTGCATCACAGTTAGTCTCTGAAAATAAACAGACAAAGATCACATAAGTAACCCTGTAGTTTTTATGGAGAGAAATCAGTGAAATATCCCGGAATCATGAAACAAATGTTTCATGATTCCGATTTTTTTTAAACCATTTGTACGCGCTCTGAGCTTATATAGTCAAAGACTGACCACTCCAATAATTGCAGTTTGATCTAGATCTGGTTTTATGTGGTGTTTATGGGGGGAAAAATTGTGAAATAGCCCTTTTTTCTGTTGACACAAAGCTCAAAGCTTATTTATTAAAATGATGATATTTTACAGTGCAGTTGTTGGTGACCACAGATTTGTATTTGCTTATATATTATAATATAAATATTTAAATTGCTGTTGTGTAGTCAAAGGTGTGCGTTAATATATCTTAAGATTAGGGTTTGACCAACATGGGCTTTTTCAGGCCCATACTTACTCTGATATTTTTCTAACTTCTAACTAATATTTTGTGTTTAAATTTGAAAAATTACTATACAGAAAAAAAAAAAACTATTACATGAGTGAATCTTTTTTTAATGAAATGTTTAATTAAATAAGCAAAATGAACAAAGAGAATATTGTAAATGCAAAATGAAGAGATGAGAGAGATGGAATATTAAAAAAAAAAAATTAACACAGAATAAGATTTAGAGTTGTGTTGGCAGCCTCAGTCGGAGCAGTTTGATGGGACTCATCAGGACATCACCTCTGACCAACCATGCCTGCATCAGTGCAAATTAACATTTCAAAGAGTACGGGAGATATTAGACATTCTTACCTTTTTACAAATATTCTTTTGAAAGAAGAACTTTTTGTATCTATATAATTTATTATTTGTCCTAACGAGTAATGTTTTCTTATATAGATCTGCACCAAATAGAAGGTGTGGGACACAAAAATATCCAGAGCATTAATGTAAACATTCCTTGATAGCCACATCTAATGTCTGACAACTCTAAGTGCATATAAAAGATTTTCATTAAAATATTCAGCGAATCAATTATACATCATGAGAACTTGAAAAAGTCTTCCCATATTACCACCATGTTCTGTTTTGTGCATTTATGTGTATGCACCAACCAATGCAGTAACTAAAACTGACTAGTGAACGGCACTGAATGAATCAGCCAGTGAAATTACTGCACTGACTAAAATCAGAGATGGTTCCACCTGTGTGCTGCTGACCCCAGAACAGCCGACACCAGAAAAGCTGGACTCTTCTCCTCTTGCTCTTTTTGACGTCTGAAAAGTAAAAGAGCAAAGAGCAAAGTCAGAGGCTGAACTCTTGATGGAGGAAGCCATCGGCTGCAGTTTGAACTCAGACACATGTCAGAGTGAAGAACTCCTACCTGCTGCGGTGCTGGAGGGCTGCTCCAGCTCCTCCTCGCTGTCGGTCAGCCAGGAGGTCAGCTCCTCCTGCACTGCAGCAGCTTCAGACTGCTGGAGCTTTCATCCACTGTGGCATCAACAGTGTTTCAGTATATATCCATATCCACATGTCTATCTATCTATCTATAGATAGATATACTGTACAGATGTGTATATGTGTATATGTGTGTGTGTGTGTGTGTGTATATATATAGATAGACATTTTTTTTTTCTTTATTATTCATGTGAGTTGGTCCTCTTACCTTGTTGTTGTTCTGGACTTTGGCTGGTTCTGTCTCATCCTGGGGCTCAAACATCACACAAAGTGTCCCTCTCTGTGTTATGGACCATATGCGCACATATCCATATGTGATATGGATATGTGCCACAGTGGTTCAGCTCCTCCATCAGGACGTCTGGCCTGTATTTTTCTTTGACTTTTTCCACGATGGAGAGGGTCTTGTCATTGTGGATCAATCGTGAAAAGGCGATCTGATGGTCCATGGTGATCAGGGAGGAGGACAGCTTGTTCATAACAGCCTTGGTGACCCCGCAGCCAGTGGACTGAGCTGCTGTGAGGGCAGAGCCGAGGACAGGCCCAATAGATGGACCCGGAGATCCTGCAGAAGTTTGGGATTGATGGGCCTCCTGGGGACAAAGGGGGCTGGAGCCGGGCTCCTGCTGCTGCTTCTCCTCCAGACTCCTGATGGCCTCCTCAGCCAGCTGCAGGATCTGTTGATCTCTGCAGAATACACACATTCAAAATAAGTTTTCATGCTGACGTTCACCTGCCATGTCTGAAACAAGACATGAGATGGACCATTCAGATTTGATGCCTTTTCAGTGTAATTGTAGTATTATGGGATCATTTACTCCAAGCTGCGTCTGTTCACAATGAAGTTCCTACCAAGCTTGAGGAAAGACTGGACCTCAGTTTCCTCAGTGTCCCCCGGTGAGAACCTCCACACTCTTCAAACAGAAAGCAAACAGGAAGCTTTTTTTTACTGTTGCTGTCTTCCCTGCTCAGATTTAATGGTGGACTGTCTGCATGTCTCACCTCTCCCTGAGGGATTTTTTTCTCTTCTCCACAGGCAGTTGGACGTGTCCTCCGCTGTCAGATGGGACAGGAGCTGGTTCTGCTGTCGAAGACGCAACGTGTGCACCAGCATTTTCCTCTACAATACAACAGAAGAAATCAGAGGCATTAGGCATTAACACAAGAGACACTCGACCAGAGTTCATCAGATGTTTTATTTTGGTGTGGATCTGAAGCATAAAGTGTTTTTTACCTGTGAAAGATAATATTTCCCAATTTCTCCCAGCAGATCTGCATAGTCTGATAGTATATTGGTGCACTGAATAACGCTTTTGAAGGAAATGAGATACAGCAATATCACTTAACAGCCTCTTACACTGAATTTAAACTACAGTACAGCTGAAAAGCGTTATGAAAGATGATCAAGTACCCTGATGGGCCTGTGGATCAATCCAGTCAATGGACGTTTTTCCTGTTGAGTGTTGTGTAGTGTTCCCCTGGTGTGCCCGCTTTCCTTTAACATGCCTCACCTTCATTTACTTCATTTAGTCTATTCCTACACAGTGCCGGCTTTACCTATGTTGGCGCTCTAGACAAAATTACTCCCTTGCGCCCTTCCATGCCTACCCCCCCGCTGCTGGTGCCCCTCTGGCCGCTAGCAGCGCCCCTCCAGCAGATGGCGCCCTAGGCAATTGCCTATACCGCCTATGCCAAAAGCCGGCCCTGTTCCTACAGTTCCCAGAGTGACTCATGTCCCTTACTCAAAATGCATGTCTTATGGCTGCTGGCCAGCTGAGGCCACTGGAGAAAATAGACCTCTCTCTGTAGGATAGTTGCAAATTAGTACAAGAAGCCTTTATTATTTCAGTCCATGGCACATCAATCAAACATTCTCCATTAACAGAGAGCAATCTATGTTGGCAGTTGTCTGAGAATGTCTTAGAATTTTTTTTTAATCTTATTACCAATGACATGCCAAACAAAAGCTTGTGTCTGTCTGTGTTTGTTGGGATTTGTTTAATCGGTGTGCCACTGCCTTAGAGAGCTGAAACATATTCTGCTATCAAACTCCATTGTAGCTGCACATATCTCAGTGTGACACCATGTTGTCAACATTTGGCCAGTTATCAGGAGAACGAAGAACTAGGCAATTAGCCTCGTTGAAGTCAGAACACCACTGCAGCTTAAATCACTGAAACTGAATAATTTACACTCTGGTACACACTCACTCCTAGCGTGTGTGTTCATGTCTGTGTGCACCAGTGCAATGTTCCACGAAATCAAGCTTGTGGCACAAGCAACATTGCTTACCGTGTTGGGCGGATCACTTTAGCCACTGAACAGCCTTTCTGCAGTTTGGTCACCTCCCTGCAGGAAAGTAGACCCCATCCACAGTTGCTGCTTGCGGTCCCACGAGGAAGGGGAAGCTGGGGGAATTTGGGCTCCAGTGCCCTGACATGCAACCATTGCATCTCTTACCGGCTCTTAGGACCACAGTTTTATAAGAGTTTTTCAAAATGAACTGGAATAACACTGTTAATAATGAGTGTTTGGCTCCATCTTCAACAGCCCATCATTAACTAACTAGCTAACCTCGATCAAAAACATCCAGTAAACCATACTGTGGTTGCAGCAAATACCACTGCTGAATAAGCTGTACATTTTGGTCTAGACGAGATTTTATGTGGTCTACAGCAGTGGTTCTCAAATAGGGTAGCCCAAGGACTACTGCAGGGGGTACATGATAATTAATTAAAAATTAACATGTTACTTTAAAAAATATCAGTCATACATAATTTCTACTATAGTTGGCCTATGCTATAATAAATTCAATAAAAAATGTAAATGTAAGATTACATTCATATTCAGTTTTCCCTGCGGGCTTCCCACAGGTGTCAAATATATGTGTTTCTGGTTTAAATCTGCTGCCGTGGTCATCAAGTGAGGACGTTTGTTTACTGTGACCGGGAATAAAGAAAAAGGATTGGTGGCTGAAATGTAGCAGAAAGAAGCAAAAACAGAGCCAACAAAATATCCTCAGTATCAGGTTGTTGTTTCAGACACTGCTGATGCTGTATTGCACCTCTTTGTAGGCTTTTTTTTTGGCACAGGTACTTGGCTAAAAAAATATTTCAAAGGGGTTACATTATTGAAAAAAGTTTGAGAACCACAGGTCTCATGTTGTTTGGCATTTAGTGAGTTTCACCTAGTCTGATATGTGGATGATGTTTCTATTCCAAATAGCCTCTCTTCCAGGGTCACTTGAACCGAGACAGCAATTTGCACATTTTGTGTCTCAGTTGCTTAAGTTAAGAGTGCAGAGTTTTTGTGCTATTCAGTAACAAATTAATGCAAATTAAGTTGCACAAACAAGTCCCTCTAAGGAACACCATACACACAAATAGTTGTCATCACCACCAGCTGCAAATTCAAATTGCTTTAAGATGGAACCATCGAGGGTTGCACCCTTGCACCCTCAAGTGCCCTTTATAATTGAAGAGCTCACTTGAGGAAGTGCACAGTGCTGCATGTGGAGAGACCACTGACATGATATGAAACCTAGAATCAAAGCTTTGAAAAGATGAAACTTAGTTCTTACAGCTTGAATGTAGTTTTGGAAGGCTGAAGCTCAGTGCTGAATGTTTGTGGGAATGAACAGAATGAGGTTCTCATTCCTCACATGACATTTGCTCTTGGCCAATCATTTGCCCTGTGTTGAAATGCAAGCCAGTCATTTTCCTCTCCCTCTTCACTCCTGTAGTCAGGTATCATATCCCTCCACTTATGAAGGTTAGGTATCAAAACTATACATAGAATGATCCCCTCCCTCTCACCCCTTACCCCCGAATCGATTATTGATCAACCCTGCACAATGCATGCCTTGATCTGTAACCAGTTTCAGAAAAAAAGAGCACTTGTGGCTAAGATGATTCCAAGGAGGCGAAGTTGTGGGCAAACTTTAGCCCATACATGGTGTTTCTCCCAAACGTGCACACTTATTTCATCTTAATTTAATTGCAGTCAGAGTGGTTCATAGCTTCCAAATGGCGCTGGTTAAAGAGGATTTGACCATTTGGATTCTGTAGGCCGCATGCGTGCCTGCCGATCAGTCTCAGCAGGTTTGCCTGGCTGAAGGTGTATGATTGTTCAAAGGCCCAAAACACTGTCTACACACTGCAGGATCTTGCTGGGTCCTTGAGGGCGCTGCAGGCGAATGGAGGCCAGAAAACACAGCATTTGCTCTTTTATTTTTTTCTCCCAGGTGAATCAGAGTCACCAGAGAGCTTCTCCTTTTTGTCCGTGGCGTGTCCACTCTCAATGCATTGGCCCAGGATCTTGTGCTGAGAGTTAAGCAAAGCTATGTTGATAGTTCACATAAGTGGCTAAATGGCTAATAAATGTTTGTCTATCAGTAGTGTAAGATGAGGCTTGCAGCTATGACAGTGCCAATTCTGAATGGCTAAACTAATTGCAAAAAATCTTTATAACACTCTTCAAAAGGTATATGGGCCGCAGTAATGATGGGAAGTCGGTGTTACAAATGTTAGTGAACTGAGTGCGAGCTCAATTTGCATGGCCTCGCCCACAAGCAAACATTATGTGGGCAAAATAATGTGATTTACATAGAAATTACCTATGCATGACAATAACAGGCACAAAGAGGCTTTAT
The DNA here is from genome assembly GCA_900302555.1 of Myripristis jacobus. Classification (NCBI taxonomy): domain Eukaryota; kingdom Metazoa; phylum Chordata; class Actinopteri; order Holocentriformes; family Holocentridae; genus Myripristis; species Myripristis jacobus. The sequence goes on along the minus strand of OMLB01064756.1, from coordinate 24,260 downwards.
TTTTTTGACCAGCTCTGTGAGGCAGCTTTCTTCTCATTGTGCTCAGTTAGTCAGTGGAGTGGATTGCTGATTTGCTCATTTTGCTCTTCCTGTTAAGTGAATCTGGGCTTCTCTTTTTATATGTCAGTGAAGTTGGAAAGGAATAAACAAACATCCGTACAGGGAGTGGATAATTTGATTAAGTGTCAGAGGTTTAACTGTTGCCATTTATTGCGGACAGGAGAAGGAGAGGCCACAGAGGCTACAACCAATCCGATCACTAAACAGAGCTGTGACAAATAGCTCTGACAATCCTGTCAGCGGTGCAAACGCGGGGCTAGAGTGTCTGAAGCTGAAGGGAGACTCGCCAGGCCCTGCGTGACAAATCGCCTCAGCCTGACAATCTGTCTGCCTGCCCACAAAGTTTCAGCTGTCAGAGAATGAGCAGCCACTGCTGAGAGATTATGGAATTAATACACATTTCTGCTATTCCTTTTCATTTTTCTTTCTTTGGGAGAGCTGTGTTTTGCATTTGCATAAGCAGGCAGGTTGACTAAAGCATTCTTATTTACAGCAAAGGGGAATCACAGGGGGTGGACAAAATAATCAAATTACATGACAAATGACTTTAACTTTGAAGAAACCACAATTACATTCAGGTGAGTCATCTTGAGTTGAATGCCGCATAGCAGTATGTGCCAGCTTCAAGAGGTCTAATTATCAAAACTGTCATATCTGAGTTTTCAAAGCAACATGAGTCAACCAGAATTCCAAAGAAGATAAACCTAAAGTGCAGAGAAAGACAAATGGTCACAGAAAACACAAAATGATTTAATGCAGTGATGACAACAGCCTTTAAAGATGAGAACAGGCACGGGCACTTAGCAGTATAGCTGCTAAACACATAAAAAATTATCTCACCACTGGTGGTGTAGCCTTGTCCAAGGAGGAAATGGTGATTTTCACACACACACATACACATTTCACACCAAGTCCAATGTCATTTCTTTTCAATATTTTCCTGAAAATATTTAGCAGCTTGGAGGTGGAGGGCAGCAACACTCCTGTGGGTAAAAATTCTGCAAGGAGAAGAAGAACCAGCAAAGTAAAGATGGACTCAACAAGTCATGGCCATGAGAGGACGGCAGAAACTCGCATGTCTTGAGATGCTTGTCACGTAAACATCTGTTGTCTTCCAACATGTCAGCAATATTTGGCCCTATAGAGCAGGCATCATCAAATGGCGGACCGCAGTCCGGGCACGGACCCAGTGACGGTTCTGTCCGGACCCGTGACAATTCTAATATTAATAAATAAATCATTTGTTGTTATTTTTTCTCTGACGGTCGTGGCTACAGACTGCATGCGCAGCTAATCTAGCTAATACGACAGGAGCGTCATCAATAGCCAATCAAAACGACTGTTTACCTTTCAGCACCAGAGAATAGCGGAAGAGAGGAGATGAGATGCGAAAAAGGCTTGCTCCAAAATGAGAAAAGTAGATAATGAAGAAATTTAGTCTCTGTTTTCTGTTACTTGAAATGTAGTAAAGACAACTGCAGTATTGTTTTCCATTCAAGTGCCATACAAGTTCAGACTTATCGGTATGTTAAAAGTATATTACTCTGAAAACACTTGAAAGCAATTGAAATTTGAAATTTGACAATAAATGATACAGAAATGTACATATGTTGTTAATTTTATTTACATCAGGGTACACTATTTAGAAATTATAAGATTCGGACCTTTGCTGGGAGGAAATTTTAGTAACTGGACCTCTATGAATTCTAATTGAATACCCCTGCTATAGAGTATATCTTTTAATCTGATATTTTTAACCCTTTGCATTGCTTATCATACACTAACCTGCCACCAAGGAAGTAGATACACCTGTCTACATTTGAAATTGTTGACTTTTTCAATGCAAAATATCAGACTTTGTGAAGCCATCACCAAGCAAGGTTTGAATGCAGTCAAGAGCTATGCGAGAAATCAGAGCACAATTTATGGCCTGTTCAGAGGCAAACTAATGGACAAAACCAGATCTGACACACCCACTGTGCCTGAAGTGTTCTTGAAAGGACTACTAAAAAAAAAATTTAAAAAAGTTTATAGAAAGCAAAGACTCCAAAAAACAGCCATTTCTGTCTGACAGCAACTTTCACAAACAGCAGAAGAGAGGCTATGAAAATACTTTCAAATTCTTAAATGTTTTGCGCAGCATAAATGAAGTCTTGACTCCATTTTTTCATATTCAGTGTGTCCAAACCAATGTACTTTCGCTACCTTCACTGATAATAAATTCAAGGAGAGTTGAATCGAGGGCAAACTTGTTTGTAGATCCTTGAAGATGCTTTGCTTCTCATCCAAGAAGCTTCATCAGCTCTGACAGAGTGGCGAGGAGTCCCAGGTATTTAACCCCTGTGAGCTCATTACCCAGGTCACTGATACTGCGGCTCATTAGTGTCAGAGGTCAGAGCCGGTGATGCCATGACCTGGACTACTGAGATTCTTCACAGACACTCAGTACGTTTGGTTTGCATGCACACTAATTTTCGACGATTATTCCAAATAAGACAATATTCCGAATTTGATACAGGTCATGTAAACAGCATATTGTGTTTGGATATTCCTAATAAGGCCTGTTTCTGAATCTAGCATTTTCTGATGAAGGCATGTGGAATATGCCGATATTTTTTGGGTTTCAGGAGCATTCTCTGGACACACATACAGTGCTTTCAGACTATCAGCCCTGTGTGCCGTAACCCAACCAAGTAGCCAAGAGTTTGAGAAGCATTTACAAAAGATAAGCCCACATTTCTGGTCGGAAGGAGAAACATCTGCTTTTAAATATTATGAAAGAGTTGGATATCAACAGGTTTTTGGATACAGCAAATATCGCACCACTGACCTTTTCAATCAGGTGGTTAAATGAATGAAAGTGGGAGACTGTGTTCACACGGTCAAACAGGTCAGAGTGTGCATGGCTGCATGTCAGTGGGAATATTCATTTTCATTAGCAATTTAAACAACTGGTTTTGTAGGAATACTGTCTTTTGTGGAATAAGGGCAAAAACTGGAATATTTTGTGCATGTAAACATAGTCAGTGATAATGAACTACTTCCAGAACTGGCCTTCACTGAATTGAAGACCCGCCTCTGGCTTGTTTATTGGTCAGTCAGGAGTCTCACTCATTGACTGCACAACTGCGCCTCATTAAGACTATCATTGTACCTAATTTCCTAAGGGGCATGAAATCTGACTGCATATTCCATTGAGCATACAGAGAATTGTGGGGCGCACTTGGCATGTGCCTACATGTCACCTACACTGTCCTAATGCTCAGACCTGAATTTACACTTCTGTGACAGACAGTCCACAAAACTTCCATGTCTTGATACTCACAAAGCTGGCATTCATGGCAGGCCTGCCATCCAGACACTGCTTGTATTCAAGAAGTGACACACAATCTGGCATGACCAGGTATAAGAAACTCAAAACCTGGATGCCTGAGCAGTGTTAAAAATAAATAAATAAATAAATAAATAAATAAATAAATGGCCTGACGAGAGGTCTTTCATGCTTTTTCCTACAGCGATGTCTGTTGCCCACTGTTCACAGGGTAGTGAATTTGTAATGTTATGGGCAGCCATCTACTGGGAGTCATTAGGTTTGATGATTGCTTTGCATGGTTATGTAATGGGCAAGGAATATGAGGCCATTTTACAGGACCAGGTGCACCATGGGGCGCAAACACTGTTCCCTCATGCCACTGTGTTCCACGGTGATAATGAATCCACACCCACTGCTAGACAAATCCAAAAGGTTTCGAAACACCAGAAGAAGTCAAACTCCTTCCATGGGGTTAACAGGTTTAACTGAAGGTTTTCCTTCATGAAGGAAGGTTCAGCATTCACTAGGGTTGAGGAAAAAATGGTTTCACTCAGGTATCATGACTTTTTTTTTTTAAACCTTTTTTTTCAGTTCCTGAATCACAATTCTTGTAGACTCACAGTACTTAAGTGCTTAAGTGCTTAAATGCTTAAATGCTTGCTGTGCATTGTTTTTGGATGTTTGAGGATATACAGTCTAGAAGTGTATGATTCATACATGGTCCAGTGTTCAAAAACACAACACAAAAATCGCAACAAATCATAATATCGAATCGCAACATGTGTAGAATCACAACACTCAAGAACTGCAAACCCTCGGGTGTTTGCAACTCCGGACATGTTTGCACTGAGGTCGCTTCCTTAAGGTGGTTGGTTGTCTGACTTGCACTGAACAGACTAACAAATGAGATTAACATCCTTGAAGCAGCCATGGGCATTTAGTTTGACTTAGACCCTGTGATGGTAATTTGAAAAAATGTGAAGAAAAAAGGTAACCCACACTCATCCCTAATATTCATCTTCATTATCTATTTACCTTTAGTTTACATTTGTTTACCCACCAGGATCAGGTAGGTTTCACCTACACAGAGATTTTCACCTTGGGTCGGCTCAATGCAGCAGCAGTCTCGCTCCTGCATAACAGTTGCCAGATAAGTGCCTTGCTCAGTGGAACTGTGTCAATAGTAGGTGACATAGCAGCTCTCATATCCTCAGCCACAGAGAGTGTGACAGCTGTTCCACGGATTTGAACCTGAAACCACCCTATTACATGTAAGCCTGCTGCTCTGTAATTCAGTCTAGAGCCAGTTTGACAGATGGTCCCCGACTCTTCCTGTCATTTGAGTTAAATCAAGAACGATGCATGAAACTGTATCCAAATAGTTAACTTTTTGAAGCAGATTTCTTTACAATTTATCAATGTAATCAAGATCATGTTTTTTTTTTTGCTGCAGATTAACCAGGTGTAGAACATTTTAAAGTCAAAAGTCTGCAGTTTGTTTGAAAAGCCTTTACAATTTCATGCACTTCATTAATAAATCTACTGTATCTCATTTGATGGCATTAAAATGCATGATTGGACTCCATCACATATAGGAAATACTTAACATACAAAGCCATGCTGACAAATTCATGTATCCAGTCACGATATTCAACATTAACTCAGTCACATCCATTTGAAAATATACTTAAATATGAATTTACAATAGATAACCTTAAACCTTAAAGTTCCATGATGATTTATTATGGCATGTCAGACGTGTTATATTGCAGTTACAGACAATGAAAGGAAATAAGAGCCAGACCCTAAGCATACTCCATCAAATTAGATATTGAGCTCATAGATCATAATTTTTCTGATATTAGTCGGGAGTGTTTAAAATTTTACCTCTCACTAATCAACATTACATTTGCAGCTCACAGAAATTAAAGGTGGATTAGGTTGAGATAGGATGACAGCCCATGAAATGTGAGGAAAGGGGGCAAAATTTGGATTACTTTGACAAAACCAAAATAGAAACTATCATGATCAATATTTTATCAAGCGCCGAGGCAGGAAAGCAGCTAATATACTATCATGATGTGGATCTGTCCTTCCCTGCCTTACAACATGATGTTTAGCCATTTATTTAAGGTCCCTATGAACAAATGAGAGCTTATTTGACTCTTCATCTAGTCCAGGAAATGGAGGATTTATTGAGTCACTTTAAAAAAAAAACACTGAACAAACCATCTTAAATTGCCGTGAGATAGGCAACTTGACTGAAGGTCACATTTGCATACAAATCTCTATTGACTTCTAACCTCGACAAAGATGGCTCTGAGAAGTGAGTATTCCTGCCGACAGTGGCAACATACTTGAGTGCTGGCGAGGAAGCCCTTGGCTGTGTAACGACTCTAAGTAAAGCATTTGTCACACATGCTGAAGCTCATTTTTCCCCTTGACAACAAGCTTTCCCTATTCTTCAGAGGGCTGAAGCATGCACACGAACAATGACCCAAAAAAAAAAAAAGGAAGAAAAAAAATGCCTTTGGTGCAGAAATGTCATGCAAATTGACTAGTTACTGTGGCCATTAAATTTGAAATATGCAGTCACAATGGCTCAGGTAAAGCTTAAAATGGATTGGAGAGGCAAACACGCCCTTTCAAAATGTCTCTGCAGGTGAAAAATGGGGCATTGATGGCAAATGCCCTCCGTCTCCTCTTGACTAAATTAGAATCTGCAGTTGAGGTGAAAAAGCCTGAAATGTGTTGGCATTTGAAAAGAAATTCGTTTTGTGATTTTAATTTCCCGTAATTCTCCAACACTCTGGGTTTTGATTTTTTTATTTGTACACATTTATACATACTCTAGGTTTCCTGGAATTAAACCCTCTGGCCTTCACAAGCAACATGAGACCAAGTCCATTAATTTAATCATAGACCTCACCTTTGGTAGTTATCAGTGGGTCATGCTCTATTATAAATACAGTTTTCTCTATCCACACACACAGTGATTCCCAGCGGTGTTTAACAGTAAGTGATTTATTTGATTGGGTTTCCCCTCTGGCAGTACTGCCTGGTACCTGCTGAGAGTTTTTCCTTGTGCTGAGCAGATGGGAACCCGCTACCGTGCTCCTGATGAAATTTCATGCAAGTATAATCTCACCTTTCTCTGCCTGCAGCACCTTGACAAACACCTTGTCTACCATAGTTGTTTTTTTATACGGCCCCTTCTTCTGGTGATTAAACAAAAGACAGACTCATTTAACGGAATTAAATGGGTAGTTTGATAACTTTTCAAAAGGATAAACTTGTTTGGTAGGATTAAAAATGGATTCAGGGATTCAAAATCAGCTGTTTGCTTTGTCCTGTCACACACCTGATGGTCAGTCCTCTTAACCCTCAAAACTCGTCTTATTAAAAGTGCAAAAGGCTGGCTCCTGTGACACGGCGCTTTTACTGTTAACCTGAAGAGAGTGACGCACCTGCATCTGTGCATATCCCATTAATCTTGTTATAGTCCCATCCTCTTTCTTACCTTTAAATATGCATTAAAAAGAATGGAGCCATTGAGTATATTTGGCATATAAAAGATACGGGCTCATCATTAAAAATCCATGTAAGCCCTTTAAAGCTGAAGAGAGGTGATTTCATGCTTGGCTGCATCGTTTCGTAGGTGCTACACTCCACCACCACCACCCTACAACACACACACACACACACACACACACACACATACACACAAAAACACACAGCATCAGACGGTGACGTCCTTGGTTCTGCCTCCCCCGTGCGAGGCTCGGCGGGATGGATGTGGTGTCTGAACTAATGGAGCAGGGAGAACACAGGCTGGCTGTGAATAGAGGGAGGTGGAGGAGAGATCAGGGTGCTCTTGAAACCTCTCTTTGCATTCTCACAACAGCGAGTAGCCAATATTATCATGATTTTCAGGGAGCAGAATCACCTAGGGTAATATTAAGGGGAGAGAGCGACGACGAAGAACTCCTGGCTCCTCCTTGGATGCTGGAACAGGGAGGCATTTCCCTCCGGACTATTTGGGCTGTGACTTAAAGGTCCCTTCTTTTTGTTTATGCGTGGCTTCACCATCATACATCAGCTCATTTCTGAAAACATGCAGCGAAAAGACACTTTTGCGCTAATGACACAAATGTGCCAAAAAGTCCCATAAAGAACATCTGCGGTTCCATAACCATAAAAACATTTTGCCTCTGATTAATGTGGTATTCTTAGGCTCATGGCTCTCCTTAGCAGACCACCAGACGAGATGTTCAATCAACTATGCATGACTTGACCTTAATGGATTTTTCACTGGGAGGCTTGGGCTGGTTATTAGGGAACCAGCTCATGTGGAACAACCTTGTCCCCTTGGGAGGGGAATTACACTAGTTCTGAGGAAACCCACATTATGGCATGAGGAGAATAGAGGAAAGCTCCACTTCCTCTTGGCACTCCTACATCTCTCAGTTCAAAATGTGCCAGCTACACAATCTCAAAAGAAAAAATTCCATCTGCCGGTTGATTACAAATTCCCTGTCTTTCCTCTTTACTTTATGCTTAAGTGTTGCTACTTTCAACCCATTAAACATACCTTTATTTAAACTCAAAAATCATTGATGGCTGAACCCCATTTACAATAATGTGGTGTAAAATGACCTAAACAAATATGTACATTATGTTCGTAAGTGCACGAGAAATGACAATAAAGCGATCTTGGACAAAAAAAATGAGAAAAATTAAGAAATACAAAAATATATGAATATATAAAATAAAAGAAACTATGTAAAGGAGAACAATCAGTTAAAACATAAATATAAATACAGCTAATTAAATAATAAAGATACAAGGTACAAAGACGATTCAGTCAAAACAGGTGCAAACAGGTTAAATATTTGTGATCAGGGACTGACACTGACCAAGGGTTACTATAGAAATCATCATCAGGGAGCTTTGTAAGACTTTCCAGGTAGTCGGAGCACAGAACCTAATAACAGATCTTCCAAGCTCAGTATAGACTTGAGGAACTTGCAGAGAAAGTTGGTCATTAGACCAAGTTCGATGCTCCAAAGGACCAGATCAGCATAGATGAAATGTAAGATGGCAGCTTCCCAATAAGGGCCTTATAAATAAAGAAACACATGTGTCTGCTCGTCTCTCAGACAGAGAAGACCACCCAACTTATTGATAAAGGATGCAACGATGTGAGTGCTATAAACATCAGCGGTGAAGAACCTGAGAGCAGAGTGATAAACAGCATCCAGGAGTTTAAGAGTAGAGACAGAGGCGTGCCTATAAATCACATCACCACAGAATGAAAGTTTGTTCTACCTTCATACAAAAAAACAAGCTTTTGTTGTAATTTCTTGACAAGATTGTCTACACGAAATTTGAAAGTGAATTTGCTATCTAACCAAGATATTTATATTCTGTAACTGTGTTGATGTTGGATCCTCAGACAATGGAAACATTAAAGTAAACTTGAGAAAGTTTAAGATTATTAAGTACAGCTTGGAGTATGTTAAAGGAATCTTGCAGGTCCTCCACAGCTAACTGAGCAGAGTCGGCAAAACGGAACAATATTATATAATTTGGCGTGGCAGTTAGTTAAGACAAAATAATATTATTAATATTTATTGTAAAAGGAATTGGACCAAGAACCAAACCTTGCGGAACACCCTTAGTGATCGGTAAAAACTCTGAGCGAGTAGTTCCCAAGTTCACTGACTGCTGCCCATCACACAGGTAATTCATGAACCATGCACATGCACTAGCTACAACCAACATTTCTTCAGTTATATAAAAACAAAGAATGATCAACAGTGTCAAATGCCTTGGAGAGATTACCAAAGATAGCAGCACAATTTTTTTTTTCTGATCCAAAGCAGTGATAATGTTGTTCCCAGCCAAAGTGATGGCAGAAATAGTGCTGTGCAGAAGCCTGAACCCAGACTGATATGTGTTTGTGCTGAGAAAATCCTTAAGATGACAATTTACAAGTGACTCTAGGATTTTAGCCAAACAGGACTATTTGGATATTGGTCTAGAGTTGTTTGGATCACTTTTTTCTCCACCCTTATGCAAAGGGACAACATGTAGCTTTCCAAGCTCTCAGAGTAACACCAGAAGAAACTGAGACTTTAAAAATGGGAGTTTTTTGCTCAGCATTTAGTGGAGCAGAGAGATGAAGAAAAAAAAGGATCCAAATTGTCCTCACCAGTAGATTTTTTTGGTGTCAATAGTTTGGAGAGCCTCTATGACTACACTGAGACGGAAAGGATCTATAGTAAACTGAGAGGCATGATTAAGAAGATGGACATTGTTAGAGGGGGATACATTGTCCTCATCCTCAGAAATATGACCAGCAGCTACAGAGTGGCTATTAAAAACAGAGCAGATCTCACTATGATCATACAATAAACAATCATCAAACTTTACATGAGTAGGTACGGACGCAGTAAGATTGCTATTATTTGAATCTGAATAAATCCTACAGACCAGATTCATATAATAGTTTGAATTAGTTTTTCTCACAAGGGACGTGCATGTATTTCTAATCTTTTTAATTGAAGCCCAGTGTGATGCCTCTTTAGTCCATCTAGCGCGCGGCCAAGCTTTGTTTCTTAGCAAAAATGAATCTGATAGTTCAGGAGAAAACCTAGGCCTCGATCTGTTCTTCACTCTCATCTTTTTAAAAGGTGCATGCCTTTTCACGACAGGGATGAATGTTTTTGTGAAAAGGTCTAGAGCAAATTCATAATCAGGGATTACGGATGTGAGATGAAGGTCACTGTTACAGAAGTGGTTTAAAAAAAAATTTGTTTCTTACATTATAAATTTCTTACATTTCTCTTGACTATAATTCATGGTGACCTTTTCTCCAGATGTGCATGCAAGAGGACAGTGATCGCTAATCCCTAAATCGAAAACACCACTTGTAGTGATTTTGTCTCCCCTATTAGAAAAAATTAAATCAATTAGAGTAGATCTTAATGGGTGCTGCAGATTCAGTGGGCGCTTTGATCAACTGAGATAGTTTGAGGCTAGAAGGAACCTCCTTTAAATAGTCAGAAGCATTAGTCAACCAGTCAATGTTAAAATCTCCCAAGACTACCATTTCCAAGTTAGACTAATCTTGAGGCAGCTATGAATGTTTAGGAATACAATGTCCAAGGCTATGTATTGTAACCTAGAGGATCATAAAAGTGATTTTAACATTTGGCCAGTTCACTGGAATATACCCACATTATACAAAAACATTTTGCAAATCATGCAGGGGTACTAAATATTTCACAGCATATAATCAAAATCCTTCAATTTTTATTTATGAACCACAAATAAACCACTACTGATAACTGGCTTTGTAAAACAAACATATCCCTGGGGACTATTTTCTGGTGGAAGGATCTTTTCCCTCAGCCGTATTTCAAGTCATCAAAACACAACAGTGCTGCGGCTTTTAGGAAAACTAATGTGGTGGAATACTGGTGTGAAGAAAGGTCGATGTCTCTGAAAGTTCATTTTCATATCGTAGTGGAATGATTGGAAAACAGTGACTGAAAAAAGGGAGGAAAAATTATGTCGGAGTTCAAACATACAACCGCTTGCTTTCGGAAAACGATTGGCAGAAAGACGAAGTGTGTAGTTTTTGTCCCACTGAACATGCAGAATCACTGGCATGGTCCTTTAATTGCCCACTCTTACAGTCTTTTTGTGATATTAGAATGAAGCTCCCATAATATCTAATTACACAAATATGCTCATAATTGGCTCAATTTACCAACACTCGAATGTGTGAATCAATCAAGTTTATGAGACCTCATGCATTTTTTAATTGCCATGGAAATAAAATGGCTGCACCATTTTGCGCCATGTTGAAATCCTGACCATTATTGCACACCCAACCAGGGCCACGATCATGAGGCTCTGTTTACCCTGTTCTATTCATACACATCAGTAAATAAACAAACAAAATGGCCCTGTGTTGAATTAATTTTCTCCTCCAGCTGTGTACTCTAATTGGGATAATAAGCTGAAAGGTTATCAACACTCCATGAGGCAACAACATTATTCAGGCACCTACCTGAATCTCCGTTTCCCCTTTCCCTCTCTTCCCTCATCAGTGAGTGTGTGCTGCAATATGGTGGGGAAAAAAGATTTATTTGTAAATCTGCCGCAAAAGTGCTTCATTTTTCCAGAGTTAAGTCTTGTCTCTTGAACCAGCATTGTGTTTGCTTTGTCCTGTGACAAGCAATCGACACGCACATCTGTCAAATGAAGATCTACTAACATGATAATAGAGACCACACAAAATGAGCTACATCTTTTATGAAATGAGTCGGACTAAGCTCAATTGCATTACATGATACAGAATAGAGACTTACAGGCATCCCCCTGCCGCTGTAATTATGCATAGCAATGGTGCCAATGCATTTAAAGCAGCCACATTATTACAACTGACACTAGACTCATCTCTTCATCACTTATTCAGTGCAAGGCAATTTTCCAAGGTTTCCCCAGATGGTTGTCAATTTTATGCAAAATGGAAAAGAGATTCAGTCCAGCCAAGCTCAAATTGATATCTCCAAGTCACAGGTTGAATAGTTATTTGAAAGCCTTGAAAAAAAAAAAAAAAAAGTACAGGATCTTGATTTCATGTCCGTCTGACAAAAGTGACAAAGAAAAATATATGTTTTCCGGAGATATTTTTCACAAAGGATGACAAAACATCCTAGCCGGCTTTTATGGAACCATTTATTCCACTTTAACATCACCCGCACTTTTAAGGGTCACTTTGGTTGGCCCACAAGTGGCCATTAGCACGGCTTTCAGAGACAGGGATTTCTCGTATGAGGAGTGTCACTTGATACGAAGAGCTTTTCTCCTCTGATCTTTCTGTCTAAACACAGTGTTTGAACCCTAAAACAAACATATCACGCAGGGTTAAATTAGCATGTGTCCAAATAACAGATCCCGGCTTGTTTGAAATGCATTAACACTGCACGCATCAAGTGTATCCACTCTACTGACTTCCAACAGCCTATTATTAAACAGGGTTTGCTCTCACAATGGGATGGTTGATGATCTGTACAAAACTTGATGCTGAATCCTGCCGTGCCATTCATCCCCATCATGTAATTGTGAATACCTTATAATTGTGATTGGATTGTACTTTATAGCAATTTGTGGAGAGCTTGTTTGCCTAAAAGCACTTCACGAATAAATTTGACTTGACCTGATTGGACAACCGCCTCACAGAATGTCAGCTAGCGTTCAGTGTTGGGCAGTAATGCATTACAGTGAAATTATTGCTCTTCACAGTAATGACTGTTGTAACAAGCTACACAAAAATAAAGTTATTTCTTTTTGTTAACAACCCAGCTAAATATAAGGCTAAACCCACCGCCATACCTCAATTCTTTTTCCTCAAAATTAAAAAATAGGAAAGCCTAAGCTACCCCAGATAAGGGGAGGCAACAAGACTCTCTCCATGTGGAAATGTTCCCACTACTTTAATTTTATTGAGCAAAAGTGAAAGCTGGTCGGTTCCCTGGTCATTTCCAGGTGTGGCAACTGACTGACTTATCCTCATTTTGGAAGGTAAGAGGATGCAATTGCCAGCCCAGGGGGTGTAAAGGAAAACAAATGTCATAAACATAATAACTTCCTCCTCCCATGCAGTCATAACTAAAGTAATAATATTACTTTTGAAATGAGAAACAAGTAATCACACTACAGCATAGCTCTGAATTATGGTGCCTATGCAATACTATTAAGTCTGCAGACTAAAGCTGAAGGGTGATCATGCTCTCTGCTTTAAATATCGACTAAACCTATTTTTATTCCCTCACCTTTCCTCAGTATGCTTTATTTCTTGCAGCCTACATGTGTTCTTGTTTTATTATTTCGCCTTTTTTTTCTTTTTACTATCTTGCCATGAACTGTTTTATGTGTTCCCGTTTTTCCAGTATCCACTGTGAAGCTCTTAGTAACCACGGTTTAAAAGATGCTACATAAATACAGTTTTACTTACTGCTCAAGTACATAACCCCCATTGAGTAATGAGTCCAACTGTGCTTACATTAAATAGTACCTGTTAGATATTGCGGCTTTGCAGCTGCATCACAAATCTCCCTGCAGCCACGTCTGGCGCCATCATGGAGGTAAATTGGAGAATTAGCCATTCACTAATAGTGACTAATACAGCAACCAAGCAATAAAAAGAGAAATATCTGTGTGAGAGATTGTTGTGGTGTGGCTGTAGAACCATTCATTGTAGGTTAAAACAAGAATGGTCTGATAAAAATTGTCAGATCTTAGATAAATATATGTGAGGGTGTGCATGTGCCCAGTTCAGACCTGTGTAACATAAATGTAGTCACTATCAGTATCATTCAGCAGGAACATTATCATTCCTATGCCTGTTCATTATTACATTAGATACTGAATATTGATAACCTCTGGAGACAGTGCATTCCTGTATGATTTCACATGAAACAGCAGGCCAGTACATTCGTCCTCAGGCAGAGCTTACACTCCTATCAGTGATGTGAGCAGCAACATCAAAGCGAGCACAGAAAGCACTCGCACAGCACTGTCAATAAATGAAGATGAACACATTTTACCTAGCCGGCTAAATATAGTGAGAAGAGAAAATCACAAAAAAGGAGGTTAAACACAGAGGCTGCAATGTTATCTTATCTTTTGAGCTGGCCACAGCTAGTATGACTGAGCTTGACTCTCACAAACAGAGACAGAGAGTGAAAGATTCTTGCTTCAGTTACCTTTTTGTGTTCATCATGCAATGTCTGATGGCCAGCCCACACAATAAAAGAGACATCCACGTAGGGTGATGTGGTCTCTTGTTATCAGTATATATAATCACTGCTGTTGTCATGAGCCTAGCAAAACCCTTTTTGGCTTGTGAAAGATACAAGAATGAATACCAACTGACAGTAGGATTATTATAGTAATTAGTTGGGCTGGAATTAGTGGAATATTAACAGAATAATTTTGACACTGACACGCTGGCTTGGTAGGACCTACATAATGAATCTGAAAACCAGACAATTAGTTAAACAAGACTAGGTCAAACCTAATATATGCGTGGACCATGTACGGTAATTGTGCAAAATTGTAGCCACTTTGTTAGTGGTGCAACTGCATTTATAAAGTGGTTGTACTGGACAGCAGTTTTCAAACCCTGATATTTTATCCAGTTAAATAATGCAGATTTGTTGTTTTTAAATGAAACAAGCCCATTTTCCTCTGCACGCTGCGGTTCAACTCGTCTTGACTCTACTCGCCTGTTCTTGTTTTCCATTGGGCAAAAGGTGTGGATAGTGCCTGGTACTTTTTTAAAATATAACCTCCGTTGAGGTTCCAAGCGAGCTGAGCCGATGCTAAAAGGAGATGTGAAAACACAGCACACAACTGACTGCTCAGAGAGAAGCTGAACAGCTCTGTGTGCAACCAGGAAATGCCAAAGCGAGACTTATGAAACTTGTATTGTAGCTGATAATCTGGAAATGTAAAAATAAATAAATAAAAAATCAGTGAGTCTCTTAGTTACACTAATATTGTTCATGTGAGGCAGCCATTTCGAGTTGTTTTTTTGTCTTTGTGTGAGATAAATTTGGGATGAGCAGCAGTCAGTGAGTAGAAACACTATAAACGCCCCCTGAGATGTAATAGAAACTTTTCAGGCCGATTCACTTTGCAATAGGGAAACCCCTGGGCGGGCTGGTTGATGTTGTGGTCCAGTCAAAAAAGCCTGGTAACCCTACATGTAAGTTCCTGTGACAAAATAACCTGACTTACCTTCTGCCCCAAAGCAGGGTAAACTTTAAGTAAACTTAAAGAAATACTTCACCTTAAAACTACACATTTTGTAGCATTAACTCATCCCAAGTTGTCCTAGATGTCTGACAAAACAAGTTTGAATCATACCCCTCATGAAGAATGATGGTTGCAAACGCAACTTCAAAAAAACAGCAGCAAAAATATGTACATGAAAATATCCATTTCAGCATGATAAACATGAAACATACTATACAAATGGAAAGTTGCAACGTGGGACAATAGGGAGATTAGCCATTATTCTGTGTGTCAAAGACACAGACTCCATTTTCACAGAAACGGCTGCAGTTTTTGGAAGCTTTAATTATATTTTTTTCCATCAGACATCCAAGTTTCTGATGTCATTCTTTTATGATTATTTTATGTTTCTATATTTTTAGATAACAGCAGTATCTCAATATGCTGGATGGGCTAACTTCTAGCATGGGGTCAATAGTTTAAGAATCAAGCTTGCTCCTCTCAGCTTCAAATCTGAAAAATGTCCACTTGTTAATATTAGGGTTAGGGGGAGGGTTAGGGTGACACCCTTTTCCATGCCACTGAGCTTACACAGGTGATGCAGTGGTTTTCTATTCAGATGGAAATTACTGTCAATATAGTTTGGGGCTTGGATATTCCTTAACATGCAGCCTCTACTAATTTTACAGCTTACAGTAGCTGGTGTGCAAATCATAAAAGAGTGATTTGCTAGCAAACAAGCTCATATTACAAAATAGTAACTAATAGAAATTGATCCAATATGGCTGCCAGAGGGTGCACCCTAAAGCCTTTTATCTTCCATATACAACGTTGCTGTGGCCCAGTACTCTGCAAGGTTATGTGTCAGCACGGCGGTCACCACATATTCTCAGATGACCCCCATACTAATACTGTAAATACTGTAGCTAAAGTGTAGTATACACACCTGCACCTGCCATGACAGTTACAAGGAGAGGGAATTATTTCTGTTCTGCTTTTTGTTTCAGCGCTAGTGCCTGGTGAAACAGCCGGCTGGAAACGCTGACAGCCAAACAGCTTTATATTGATGCAATGACTATAAAAGATGCGGTACCCTTTGCTTTGATTTATTAGCTGCTGTTCAACGTAACTGTGCCCACATTTGAAAGGTACATATTGGTCACAGCCCACTATCGATTTTTCTACAGTTAAATGGATGGCTTTGTTTAGCAGTGAAAAAGTGAGCAATTTTACCCGCACTAGCAAGCTGTTTAATAGTCCCAAATCTATATTTCATTAAAATGATGACACATAGCACCCCTAGCCCTCTCCTAACTCCTGTTCTATTGATCTCCAACAGTTTGGGCCTTGTAGAGAATAATAAATTGACCCAGCGTTGGTGGCACTCTTTTAAAACAGTCACCTTCCATTATACATGTAATGAACCACAGGAATTATGTGATGACATAAGGGAATTTGAGGTCACCCTGCCATGAATCTTATATCGCTAAAAATGTGTTATGGAGCAATTTTGTCCTCATGATTGCCATGTACAGCAGATGGACAGTAAATACTATCTAGGAATGCTCTCATACGATATGTGTTCTCGTGCGGCAGAAAAGTTGTTGGAGAAACAGGAGAATCAATCTCACTTAGCCGCTCATACTTTCCTCCATTTTCTGCGGACGACAAAGACGGCACCACAATCAATTGTGCTCTCTCTTTTTTCCTACTTTCTGTTCCTGTCTTTCTCTCTCTCTCTCTCTCTCTCTCTCTCTCACACACACACACACACACACACACAGACATAAACACACATTTTATTGCTCACACATTCCATGACCAGTGATAAGCGGCTGAGGGAAAATCCCTGCTTTATAGGCATGCAATAGCTTGTCATTTATGAAAAGATACACCATGTTCAGCACAGGGATGACCTTTGCTGTTCTTTAATACTGCCTGCTGCCTAGCAAACGGGAGAGGCAGTGCTGGACTTCTCTCGCATCTGTCTCCTTCTTTTTATTTTCACACAATTAAACCCCAGCATGGGGCCCGAGGAGCTCCAAATGGGAAGAGAGAATGTTTCTGTAATGGGAACCTGTTGTGTTTATGATAAATACTGGCCAATCTGTCTGCTACTGGAGGGTAAACACATTTGACATTTGGTGTTGACCTTATCCCATCTATTACGCTGCTTGTTTTTCTGACAGAGATGGATAAGGGTGCTTATTCTCATTTCATCATATAGAATGATGGCGGTTAACAAGGTGTCCTTGTTAGGGCAAAGCATATTCACATTTACATGTTTCACTGGGACTGTCACATCTGAGGTGAGCTCGCAATAAACAGGGACCGCTCCGACTTCTGGTTCACTGAACAAGCCGGCCATCGGGAGAAGTCATTTGTCTTTGCTTTTTTCTTTTGCTTTGCATTGCCACTGAATCCACTTTGAAATGTCAATGCATGATTTAAGCATATCATCTGTGATATGAATAGTAATCTGGTTTACTTCTCTCTATAGGTCTGGATCCCGTTCAAGGACAGCTTTTACAGTTGCTGTTGTCAATGCTCTTCCTTGGGAATAATTCTCTGGTATGCAGGAGGTGATTCGCTTTCAACAAGTCCTCCAACTCATACGACCACACAGGTCATTTGTTCCAACGCTCAAATACGACCAGCAGGGGTGTTTCCTAAATTAGTAGCACAGACGACCCACAGGAGAATCTCTAATATGACCCACAGGACTTTGTCGCTCCCTCGATACTACACCACAGTGTCATTATTTACAGGACCACCAGAGGTCGCTTAACTTCAAAATGTACCTGTACGTCGTAATAAGCTGCTGTACAAATGATCTATGGGGTCGTGTGTCGGAGAACTTTTTTGTATTTAACTCTGGGGAGTTAGCATGAGCAGTGGGAGCCAACACGGCTGAGCAGATAGAGAAAAGAGCGCCACCTACAGAAACTCCATGGAAAATGGCACAATCCCTCCCACAGTTTTTCATTTGACAGATGATGCCTGCAAAGCACCAAACAGAGACAAAATGAAAAGGAAAATCTTACTGATTACCACTTCAATATATTAATAAATCATTTACAATATATGCTTACATTATATTTATTTGCAGTATTAACATAACTAAGTCAGTGAATGCAGTTTCTTTTGCAGAGGGTAAGGGAAAGAGTATCAAAGCAAGCTGGAAATTCATTCATTTATCTAAAAAAACAACAACAAATCACATCAGCATTCAGGAGTAGTGTTTCTTTTAATGCGATTTAGTGGCCTGCATTTAATAATTCATCACACTGACCAAATTACCATTAGTCATCGCTACACTTCTCCATATGGTTTGGTGCTTTTGGTGGCAAATAGCTCGGGGTCCAGAGAATTGAGAATCGCTCTGAGAGTTATTAGTGGTTACATTTGTCATGTACTGGTCAGGGTTAACACTGCTGATTTGCTTGTGGCTTGCTGTGCTTGTGAAGCTGTCTGAATCATAAACATCTTTCTTTTGTTGATTTGCGCTCTCACGGAGTCAGGGCCCTCTGAGAGCGCATTACAAGGCCTATACTTCCACCTGAACCCTGGCTTTCATTACAGAAAAAACCAGGTGTGAATTAAACGGGTGCAACAGGATAGTTTCCTGTGAATAAATGCATTTTGATTATGAGCAAACATTGCCCTCCTTTGGCCCTCATTATGCAAATCAGGAATTGTATTTTAGGGGAAGGGATGGAGGGCGAGGGTGATTTGTTTGCAAGAGGATTTTGTGCAGTCTGGCAGTCATATGCTGTTGATTAACGGACTAATGGACAGGCAGCAGAGTGGGGTGAAGTAATTTCATACCAATCACTATTCATTACTTAATGAGAGATGATGACTCGGGGCACTCTCCAACTCAAACGGCAGCAAAAGGCAAAGTTGATGAATCGTAATAAAAAAATCATATCATTATTTACCTCTTTAAATTCACCAGGGCCAAGGAACGTAATTAAGAGGTGCATTGGACAAAGATGGGACATTTTTTCACAGAAAGATAATCATTTATCAAGACCCTAATAGGATTTTTGTTTACAGCTGAGGCCATCATAAAAGCTGTACTCTTTACCTGTTGAAGCAAAACATAATCAAATCAAATAAACTGATCTACAATATATTTTATTTTTGCAATGCAAATCAGTGATGCGCAGCTTTCCGCTGGCTTTGTAGATGAATGAACTAGAGGAAAATGTCTTTTTTCAGTGATGTAAGTTAATTAAATCACACAGACGTTTATTTTAATGACATATTGTTTCTGGATTTTGTGCTGGATAATGAACTTGCTGTAATCTTAAATCAATGATACATGGGGAAATATCCGAGCTACTGAGATGGACAATATTGCCTTTCGCAAATGGATTGGCAAATGGAGCAAGGCTAAGCTGTAGGTAACACACTATAAGAGATAATCATGTAAGAGTATAATGAAAGAGTACCAGTTGGTAAAGTTGTCTGCAGAAAATTCCACTCAAAATGTCAACCTGTTTTGCATATAGCTGAAATATCCTATTGGAGCTTTGATACCTATTTTTATTGTTTTATACAGCACAATAGCTGGACTGCCCTTACTTTGTCGAGTCATTGACTATCAGGTCACTGAAGTCTTCATTTGTAATCCTGGCGAGCTCTTTTGGTGGAATCTTTTCATCTGTGACAACATTTACCTTTATTTTATATGATTTTTCTTGTGAATCTCATTTTACAGGCCATCTGTGGCACAGTAACACACCAATATATGGTGTAGGCTTGGAAGGGCGCAAGGGAGTAATTTTGTCTAGAGCGCCACCATAGGTAGAGCCGGCACTGCTTATTTGCATCCTTTTCTTTCAGCCAGCTATGTTTTTTATGGATTTTAGGAAAATGTGGTAGTTTTTCATTAAAAAAACAAATGTTTTAGGTAATAATAAACATAAAGTAACAGGTAATAAACATTAAATAATAGGTAACTAACCATTAACTAATTTGTCTAAGAATCATTTACTAATGCTGTTCATGCTAAGGTATTAATTTAGATGTTATTTAAGGGTTATTGTAGATATTATTAACATTAGTAAATGCCATAATAATCATTAACTAACAGTAAATTAACCATTACGGCATTAACTAACGTTAACTAACGTTAATTGTTGTACTATTATTGTAAAGTGCTACCAGTTTTTTTTTAATAGGTTTTCTTATTCTTTAGTTAGCTCTTAGGTTGTATTTATGGGTTTACAATATTTTTTAGGTAGATGTGTGGCATTTTTGTATGTTTTAGGTAGCACGGTCGTCATTTTTCTAGGTTTTTATATAGGATTTAGGTTGCTATGCAGTAGTAATTATGTTTCCATGTTTTAGGGAGCTGTATGGTAGATTTTATAGGCTTTTATATGTAGTAGGCAGCTATGTGTTTTTCTTTTTGCTTCTAATAGGTGTCTAGGTAGCTTTGTGGTGGGTTTTTATCATTTTTTTATCATCTTTAGGTTGCGATGTGTCACTTCGACAACTAAAGCACAGACGCATCAAGATGAAGCGCAGACGTGCATATGGCCAAATAATCTAATCCATATGGTTGAAGTTTTTCCTCATGTAAACATCCAATTAAATATGCT
The DNA here is from genome assembly GCA_900302555.1 of Myripristis jacobus. Lineage (NCBI taxonomy): Eukaryota > Metazoa > Chordata > Actinopteri > Holocentriformes > Holocentridae > Myripristis > Myripristis jacobus. Next base: position 3,461 of record OMLB01064756.1, on the reverse strand, counting down.
CTCTCATTCTCCTCACAGTGTTGATCTATCATTACTGAACAGGTGCTGTTTGAATAGAGGGAGCTGTGTAAATTTTGGCGCTCGGCGAACATTTCCTTTCCCTCCACGGCGTGTGTGCATGTGTGTACGGGGAGGGGTGGGGAGGACAGAGGCAGAGCATCGTAAGTCGTATTGCAGATCACTTCACAAATGCACAATCTTCCACGGTGGCAGGCCGACCATACGCCCACACTGGATTGATTTTGTTCATCACAGTAGATCACATTGCAGCCTCAGTAAATCTGAATTATGCTGACACAGTATTAGCCCCAGAAGACTTCATCCGTGTGGTCGCCAGCTCTATTAAACAATCTTTTATGTCTAATAGCGATGGCAATGATGACCAGTGTGCTTTTACAACTATATCCTTCAATTCTGTGCCACTGATACTCCACTACCGGAGCTTGTGTGGATAATATTTGATAACAAACAAGAAAATCAAACCATGCAGTGAGCACAGCATCACAGGAATCAACTTTAGTGAGCGAGGGTTATTTCTAATATTGCTTCTCTGTATTGACTTTCCAGCTACAGGTACCAAGCCTGCATTTGTTCAACAGGCCGTACTCATGTCCAAATGTGCAGCAGGAGAAGTTCCTGACATCCTCCCACTGCTGAATAATGAAAAATGCATCAGCATTGATCTGGTTTCTGTTGCAAAACTTGCATAATGTTGAGTCTCCTCAACGCACCGTCCTCTTTTATTTGTGTTATTCATGTCTATGTCCCGCCTGGTCACCATTTATATGTTATCCTGGCAGTAGATGCGCCGACATCAAAGCCACCGGCAGCGGTTCTACCCAAATGAATCCGTCTTTTCAATTAAAGCCGACTCCTGCCTGTTCTTCATCGGGCTTCCTGTGTTCACAAATTCTCGGTTACCTTTTCATCACCCGCTCCTCATTAATTCACCTCGTGGGGTTCTTTGACCATCTCCCGTTCTCTTTGTCTCCTGTTTTCTTACGCTCCAACACCACACGTTGACAGCACTGTAGGCTTGAAATGATAATGAGACCGGGAGTGGTCACAACAGGCCAGTATCCACATCAGGCTCCTCATCCCAGGTAAGGCAGGTTAACACCGCTTACTGTTCCTCATACTGTATGCGGAGGAAATGCAAGTCCCACCCTCCCACGACCTCCTGCCATCAGCACTTCCAGCAGGTAGCCTCGCTTTGCAAGCTTTTGGATGAAGGTATGATGAAGCCTGCAAAGAGCACACCAAAGCTTCCCGTTCTGCTGTTTTTTTGTTTTTTTATCCCTTTCATCCCTCATGAAGTCATCTATCCCTCCCTCTTTGCAGGGCACTCTGCTGGTTCTCTTCACTGAGGCAGAGTGAGGCTTCATGTTTAAAAATCATCAGCATTTGGGCCAATATCTTCATTTGATTCCTCCTCCAAGAAATCCTGCCAACAATACAAACTGTTCTGCTGAGGACTGACATCGTACCGCTACCAAAGATGACATTTCAAAGTAATCCCTGGTAAAATCTTTTGTCTCGACTATCTTCACCGCTAATCCACATCTGCTGCTGATTAAATGGCTCAGTAGTTTTAGAAATTAGCTCGAAACCATATTACTTTTTATTAATAGACTTCTCCCTCGCAGTCTGGAGAGAGAAAACTATATCTATGTAAAATGAAAAGGATGAATAGCCAACTTCTCAACTCAATTCAATTCTGAAATTTAATCAAACTGCCAATTAACTGTATTAGCTGGGGAGGCTACATGTTTAGAATTGATGGATCCCAGTTGCTCCTCTTCCTCTCCTTAATGAAACTGTAAGGCAAGTGAAGCCTTCTGAGGATGACCTTCATCTACTAATCTGCTAATTAACTTTGAATTAGACTTTGATGCTTAATTATTTACCTGCATATGTGCAGCAAAATATTCATAGATTATGAGGGGGGAAGCATAAATAAAGATGTGCAAATTTGTGTGTCCTGTTTATGGTTTATTACAGGGTCTGGCAGACATGACAGCTCTCCCCCCTCCCCCACTCCACCCTGATTTCACCCCCACCCCATCTCACTCTGCCCTTCTCCTGCTTCAGTTCCTCCCTCCCAGAGCCATGTTTAAAAACTCAAAAGATAACTTGGGAACAAATTCAGGAGCGCTTGGTTTTAGCGTCATCTGACGATGTTTAGATTGTCCTTTTTGCGTAGTGTGTCAATTTAGCATTACTTTGTTTCCCACAACCAGGGTCACAATGAAAATAACCCTCCTCTTATGTTTGGAGTCAATTTGTCCCCAGCCAGTGTTTAAAGTCTCTAAATAAATGATTAACATATTTTTTTTTTTTTTTTTTGCTTCATATTTAATGAGTTTTCCTAATGTAATGGGTACTACCGGGTAAACATGAAATTCACATGATGATATGTTTTCAATGTCCTGTTGACACTTTGTAACACATCGGTGATAAATAACAAAAATCTGTACTTAGAAATAATATAAAGCCATTAAAACACCAAAAAATAATATTTCTTTCCAATTTCAGGTCAATCAGTGAGATTTTATGGTGATTTGCATATTTTTCCATAGTCGCGTAATAGGAATACTGGATGTATAAGTGGGGGTGGGGGTGGGGGGTTATGTTTTATTTAAAGGGCTGTTTAGGTAATCAACAAAGAAACATAAAGTACCTGACACATAAACTTTGGTAACAATTTTATTTATAATAATTTTGTGGAGGTTTAAACTGCTGGGGCCAAATTGACCCCAAACATAAATTATGTTAGTAAATTTGAACATAACAGGAGGGTTAAGTGTTTAAAGCTCTACTTTGCATTATTTAAGGCAAAATACACCTGCCTACCAGCTTAAAGGGGCAGTCACACAAGCACCCGTTTAATCCCACCGGCAACAATTGTTGCCAGTAATTTTTTTAAACTTCTGTAAGCTCTAAAAGTCTAGTTTTGGCTTTAGGTGCCTAATACAAGTTTTGAAATGAAAAAATAAGTTGTCCCCTCTAAATTGTATCAGTTACATGTAATTAGTGTGAATGGTCACATGACCAGGCCTCTTAACTTCCCGCCTGCACCTCCTGAGTGAGATGTCTGGCTCAGACTTCTACAAGAAGAAGTAAGTAAAATACCTTAATTAACACATAGAACTGAAATATTTTGTACATATATTTTGTAAAGGGTCTACTACTGATATATAATGAGAATTTTATGCCTGCATGCATATTTTGAACACAAGAAGAGTAAATGTTAGCACAGCAACATTGTTGCCGCTAGCATAACACATAGACGGTGCAACAACCGCACTGTGTATGGATGTGAGGAGTGTGATGTACCACTCCACGTTGAGTGCTTCAAGATTTTTCATGGAGAGTGAAATGTAACCAATAAGCCTTTGAGCTGTGCTTAGATCCTAATAGTACCCTGCAGTATGCACTGTTCTTACACCTTTTACACTGTT
>OMLB01064755.1:0-12152 GCA_900302555.1 Myripristis jacobus | reverse complement strand
ATATATAGATAGATATAGATATAGATAGATATTTATATATATTTATATATATATATATATATATGTATTTATATTTTTACATGGGACACAAGCTACTCAGGAATACATACAGTCAGCAACATAGAAAAATATTAGAGTAGTATTGGCACAGATGAAGTACAATTGACTGTACTTTACATGTTACATACATTTAGCAAAATAATGCAGAATCAAATAAATACATGTTCCTCACAGTGAAGTTAAACATTTTACATTCACTTCAAACATTTCGAATTGTGTCATGTTCCAGCACAATACTCAAAGAGCAGACGATGACAAAATAATCTGAGTAAATCTCATTTTACACACATGACAGAAAGCTGCCTAGAGCCTTTGAAATTTTAACACACACATACACACATAACACACCAACCTTCCTCCACACACACACACACACACACTAACAGGAATAACACTCTCACTACAGTAAAGGGCAATCAAATACAAAAAAAGGTTCAAGTCAGATATTTTTGAGGGTTGAAAACAAACAAGGATCTATTATATTTATAGTAGCGGGTAAAAAAAAAATTTAGAGAAACTAAGATTCCAGCACGACTCCTGAACTGACTCTCCTCAACAGATCAGGCCCATGTTGCCCTTGAAGAGGCCAATCTCGATGCAACAAACACTTTCCCCTTCATCGATTCTCAGTGACCCCTTTGGGTAAACAGACACAGCCCTATTGGGGAAAAAGCAAACAAGCTAAAGCCACATCTATGTATGTGTTTGTATATGTGTGTGTGTGTGTGTGTGTGCATTTAAGTGTGTGTGTGTTGGGGGAGTCAAGAAATGATGCGTGACGCGTGGCAGCACCCACAGATTGCTTAGGCAGCTTGCTTAGTGGCTTTTGAGAACGATCTCTGTGTCCTAAAGGGGCCCATTTGATTAGAGTCAATCACAGTGACACTCTGCTTACCATGCAGTGCCACTGCAAACACCGGGAGCCAGAGGACGTCCGCGCAGAAAAGAGCACTTTGAGATGTCACTGCTCGCACTCAGAGACAGCACACTTTGAAGACAACACAATGCTTTAAGATGGCTGGGACAGACAGCTAAGGTCAAGTTTTAACAGCGAGTGCAGGACGCAGACCTCGGCGCTTAGAGGAAAAATCCACTCTCGGATACTCTTACACTGTCAGATCGGTTTTGGTGGATGCACTTTCCCTCAGCCTTCCTTGACTTGACTTAGTAGCTTCTTACATTTCAATTAAAGGTTGACATATGGGCATATAATGGTAGGTAGTCAACTAATTTGTGAAAAAGCGAAGCATGTCTATGATCACAAATGCGCCCCCTCCTCAAAATGCAGCATGTCTTGCTACATTGCATTCAGGTCTGCTGAGGATGCTGTTGGCAGAGATGCTGGTATCTCTGCCTCCCCTGTGATGGATTTCTCCCTGTATGATTGTTGAACGTTAGTGCAAACTGGTGATTCTAGAAAGAGGTTTCTGAAGGACTGACATGAAAACCTGACGTTTACCCGTGGATGTTTCAGATGGCTGACAATTTCTTTCTTTTTCTTTTTTTTTTTTTTTTTTTCTGTCAAGCTACACTGCTGCTGTGCTGGAACTATCTCGATGTGACATCATGTCATCGTCTACATTTGGCCATTAATCCAGGGGAATAAAATACTTCACTGAACCAAGACCTGGGACCAGAGATGCAATGGCTGTTTGTAACAGTGTTGAAGCATCTTAGGGTGGATTTTTCCTATAATAGAACACTTTCTTTAAGAAACAGTGCATATACAACCACCACAAAACACAACAAAACAAAAGAACAGACAGAATGATTGTGTGGAGTTTGTAAAGCTAGGAGGTTGTTTCAAGGTCATCAATAAAGTGCACTTGTCAGTTAAACCAGTGCAAAGGATAAATATAGCTCTCTATATGTACATAACTACATATGCAGCAGATGCACAACCACCACTGAATATGGTGATGACACTATGATAACAGTTCTCTAATGCCAAAATGTAAACATCTTTTGATGGACAGCATACTGGTGAGGAAATCATCCTCCTACGCTGGAAAATGACACCTTTCTTGCCGTGCTTCCTTGTCACACTAACGTGACAGCAAAGGTTGTGACGAAAGGTTTGGTTCACAAACGTTATTTCGTACTGCGTTGCTCCGACGTAGCTTGGTGAGGTGTTGAACTTAAGTTTGATCTTCGATGGAAGAGGACATTTGAAGGATGCACAACAGTATTTTGACTGTGATATGATGGTGTGTTGTTCTGATCATCAAGCATTATATTGCACTTGGTTTCTCGGAAATGACTTGTAGGGAAAAAGTCTTGGCAGAAAAGGTTGGTCCATAATATGCAAAATCACCCAGTTTGTCCAGAACACAAAAGAAAGGACACCCTGATTCACATTCGAGTGTATATCATTTAAAAAATAAAAATGAACCCACTATTTCAAACGGCCACATAAAATCAGAACTACTCTTACTTGAGATGATTTCAATTGGCAATTAAGAACAGCTCCTGAGCCAAACATTAAGGAATAACTAAACCCCAAACCGAAATCCGCATGAAGCCTGATCTGTACTGGTGAAAAGTAGGGGGCCTGGTTTTTGGTGGCAGGTGATGTCACCACGCATAGAGAACAACAAGTGGTGACAGCACTGCCACCAAAGACCAGGCACCCTATTTTTCACTGTTATTGTGTGTTCAGACCAAACATGAAGTGAATTTTACGGGCGCAAATTTTGCGCTCAAGTTGAAAAATTTGAACTCAGGCAAATACGCAAATTTCATATGTCCGCATCATTCACGATGCAGAAATTCACATCATTTGCATCGCCCACCGGAAATTTGCATCTATTTGTGTCTTTGCATTGACTTTGTATGTAATCACGCTGTCTTAAAAACTTCACATTTGCTCTGAACACACCTTTCACACAGATTTGGGTTTGGGGTTATGTTACACTTTAATAACTCTTTAATACTCTTTTCTGCCTGAAATAGAGTTAAATTAATTGTGTTATTCTGGAAGTTATAACACTGTGGGTTTGCTAGCATACTGTAAAATAATTTCTCCAATGACGTCAATCAATCACTCAATCAATTAATTGGTGTCATAACACTGCAGAGCTCATTTTAGCTGCAATACTTTGTGAATCAGGGTTAGGCTGAACTCATCTAGAGTAAGGGAAACATAAGGTGAATGCTTCTGACCATAATACTTTTTTTTTTTTTTTAAGATATACACTATATTAAATTATCAGCTACATGGGGTAACACTCTGAGTTGCGTTGTTACTTTATAGACAAGGTTACTATGATTTGGAAAGTCAGTTGATGTAAATGTACAGCATATGATATACAACACACAAAAGATCACATTTATATGGACTAGTCATACTGTAGGTTCATGAGCAGATAAAAAATAAATAATTTCAAACAATATATTCATTTTTGTAAAAAGAAACATCTATATTTTGTACAATAAAATCCTTGCTAATGTACAATCAAGGGGATAAACGCTGCGCATCTATTGCCTTGGTTTTAAGGATAGTTTGTGAGACTATCATGATTATATTCCTTTAAGCAGAACTCCACCAACCAGTGTTATCGACTAAAGACTCCAACCCAGCTCTAAAGGGCAAATAGTTAATCGCTTTAGACCACAATTAGCATTTGTTAGTGCTTTAGGCGGGGGATTATTCATAAGGCCTACAAAACATCTAGAATCAATCCTGTGATGTCAGATGTTTTGCTTTGCATGGCTACACATCAAGCTCAGACGAACTGTGAGTCCCCAATTAAAACAGTCAACTTTTTTTTTTTTAACGATGGGTGCTTGCAGTCCTAACATATGGGTTATACAGGCCCTACGTCTTAGATACCAGGGGTTATATACTTTACATATACTGTACATCGTCAAAGGGATAGGAAAGGACCCTATCCACCAGATCTGCTCCATTTGCCAAAGTCTGGGTATATACAGTACAGTGCTAGCACCTTTACTTGAAATAATTGAGCCCTGCCACAAGGAAAAACTTCTCCAGGAAGAGTTCAGAGTCCAGGACGGCGATGTGGGCGGCTCGACCGATCAGGGTGTTGGCCGTGTTGGGTAGAGCATGGAACACGTTCTGGCGGATCAGGCGGCACTCTTTAGCTTCCACCAGTGGCTGCAGTAAGTTGTTGATCATCTCTGTGTACACAGGACCTTCATTGCAAAAATCACAAACAGAGCAAATGATTTTGATGACTGGGTTCCCACCATGTAATGGTTATGCTGAGCAACAGGCTAGTCTCCCTAAAACTTGGTGATGTCCCATTTAGAAGCTGCCAATCTGCCTAAAAGATCAATTTCCTTAGTCTGGGTCTCAGCAGAGAGTTTGAATGCCCCATGATGGCATAAATGCTGTTTCAGAAGCTTTTCCTCCCTGACATGAGTAACATTCTATTGGAAAGACTGAATCCCTGTAATTGTTTGGGATTTTTGGGAGAGCATGAAAATGGTCCAATTTTAAGGCTTTGAAAATCGGCACTAAATATCTGCTGTCGGCCTTCAAAACCCCACATGCCTATCACCAGACATCAGAAATAGCACACAAACACAAAGAGCAGAAGCCTCAAAAAGCATCAGTACAACTAGTTAATATATCTGTTCCTAACCTGTGGTCCTGTCTTTAAGCGCAGTCTTGCACATCTCTATTCTGGCAGAGTGAAAAGGAACATAACGGTCCTGTGGAGACGCCACCAACACCACATTTTTAAAGAACTGGAGCCCTGAAAGGACAAGAAACACATGAGTAAATGAGACTTTAGTTGTGTGTGTGTGTGTGTGTGTGTGTGAAAGAGAGAGAGAGAGAGAGCGAGAGAGAGAGAGGAGAGAGAGGAAAGGGGGTGAATTGGTTGTAAAACGCAAAGTACAATCACAAAGTACAATGACAGGTTTGATGCGATAAAACTATGTTTTTTCTCTTGTCTCCTGTCAGTGTGCTTTTAAAAGAGTGCACTGGTGGGTTTCCAATGACAAGGTTTGGATCATTTTGTCAGCCTGCCACAGCTCTGGAGGGGGAGGAAAAAAAAAAGCGTTTTCAGGCTTATCTTCTTCAAGCCTCTGTGACAAACGACTGCTTTGTTCCACTCACACAGTGGGGAGGCCTCTCACAGTTAGCTGGCAGGGGCTGGAGTGTTAGTGAGCTGACACATACAAAAATTTGACAAAAAGACAAGATGACAACATGTTCATGAATATTTGATTAGACTGTCTTTCAAGTAATAGTCTCTAAAGTAAGGAAGCCAATATACCCCCTCTATCTCGAGTTTGGCCTTTTCATATGGTACCTGGTTTCTGACTCAGGAGATATAAGAATGTTTTCCGAGGATCAACATGATCTCTGAAGGTGAGCTGTAGCAGGGATCCCGATTTCTTCAGCTTCTGCATTAACCACAGACCTGAGCAGAGGAAAATAAACACACACACACACAAATCAGGCATCGCCCTTTTTGAAGACCCAGCATAGAAGGAGAGCAGTATAGATGATATTCTTAGATAAAAGACTAGAGGCTGCTGAGGAACAGAAAACATCTTCAAGAAGCATTGCTGTACTCTGTGATAAATACAGCACATCTGCGCTGTGCTTTTTCCCCCCCTCATGCTGAGTGGTGGCCTCACCTGTGCTGACCAATGTGCTGTTGTTGTATAGCGTTCCCAAGTGTGGGCCTGACAGTGAGAGGAAGGTGTGCAGTTTGGGTAAATAACAGCGAAAGCGAGGCCTCGTCAGCACTGAGCGGATGATGATGTTCCCCAGAGAGTGACCGATGAAGCTGTTGGCCGAAGAAGAGCAACTTTTAGAAAGATATACCAGCATCTTGAGTGGGTGGCTGGAAAAACAGTGCCTCCAACGCTGTAGCTGACCTGCGACACTGCACAGTATCTTATTATAAATACATCTCTAAGTGAAAGCCTGAGAGGAAGTGGTTTCATTGGACACTATGTCCCAACAATGAAGTTTTAGTTAATCATCCACACGTGATAAGTGTTTGAATGTCCTCAAAGGCAAAGTGACAGCTTAATGATGTTAATGTAGAAAGTATACCACCAGAATTAATAGCACTGTCCCAGTAGTGGGGAACAGTAGATTCATGAAGCTATGTCTGTCACTTAGTGTAATTACTGTACTGTTATAGCTCTGCCCAAAATCCCTCATCGCCATGTCTGTTCCTTCTCATCTGTCTTTTATATAACTAAATATAGAGGTAATGTGGCAAAAGCCAGATGCTGTTGTGGCACTCCACTGCTTTAGTCTTTGATACTTGTTCTCCAGAGAATACTGTATGCTAGAAAAACTTAACAAACTTGAATAGAAACTCTTAGTAATAACAAATTGGCACATTTAGGGCAATTAAGCTGGAAGATAAATTGTTTAACTTTATCTGAATCACATTGCTGCAGTACAGTTTTTATGACTTTTTATGATATATAGTTTATGATATAAGTTCCTCATCCATATATAGATGTTTTTGCTGTCACTGATTGGGTAATCCAAACTGCATTCTATCCAAGGGACAGTGATTCTCAGAATTTAAACAGGGGATTCATGCTGAACCCAAATCCTGCTTTATAGTTTCTGCTGCCATCTAGTGACCAAAGAAAATACTGTCACCCCTGTTGTGTCTTCTCTCAAATGATGATTTTCAATAAATTAAATCAATCAAAATCAATTAAAAGGGGTATTATTATTATTATTACATGTATATTGTACAGTAGGAAAGTTGAGAAAGACTGACCTTATCCTGCCTATGGTAAGATTATACAGCTGGATATGCTGGATGATCTCATCCAGCAACCTGTCCGTCATGGTGTCGAAATCTGCAAACGTGTCAGTCTGCAGCAAAGAGCAAAGAAAAACATCGCCGTCAGCATTCCACAAATTGCCTAAAAGCACTTTCGCAAAATGTGACTGTACATATTATCAATTTGCTCTAATCGACGTCATCTAAAAAATGTCCGAACACATTGCTCTGCTTCCTACCTGGTTCCTTTCAGACATGAGGAAGTCAAGCCTGGATCCTGGCAGCCCCAGCTCAATAAAAGTCTTCACAAGCCGAAGGTCTGCGCTGTTACCTGGAGGCAAAGAGGAAATTACTTATACAGTATTTGACTTTGCTCTTATGAAGACTGCACATTAATCATTCAAAAGACACCTGCAATATGTTTTGAAAAATAAGGAGTCACAGACAATAGTGTGATTTAAGTTTGTAGAACATGCTGTTTGGACACTGCATTACATTTACAATGATAATAAGATACTTAACTCTAAAAAACAATAAAATACAGTATGCTATGCAAGAATTACAATGTGTCAGTTAATACGTTCCTGTGGTGAAATTCCTCTGCAATGTATTGCATCATATGGAACCAGAGTGTTAGGCTGTATGCTCACTCACCATCAAGACCATGGACACACACCACCAGGTGGATGCCATCATCAAACTCCTCATCGTCCTCCTCAGGGGGGAAGTAGGGCAGATCTGATGCCAGGAGAGGAAGGTCGCTGTATAAGCTGGCCTGAAAGCTTAACTCTTTCAGCAGCTCCTCCTTGGCCTTATAGAAACTGGAATAAAGAGAACAGGAATTGAGAAAATTACAGAGAGGAGAGATTATATTCTATATTTTAAGAATAAGCTTAATGAAAATACAGTACAGCACATATACAGACATACTTTATATCCGTACACTTGCATTAACACACTCATACAAAATATTCTGATATAACATTGCTATATCTCAGAAAATGCCAATGAGTTTATAGAGGAAACTCGTAAACTCACTTTAGCATTCTTTCGTTGGTCTCATCATCCATGCTCAGAGGATTGAGTGAAGATGAGGAGATGATTCCAAACGAGCCCAGGGGCTGATGGGTAATGGGTGAGGTAGCCTGGCGGGCAGACATGCCACTGATGGACGGAGAGTCTCTCAGAACAGAGGAGAAAGGCAGACAAGTTGGGGCACAGGACACTGACATGTTAACCACTTCAACCACCTTCTTATTCATGAAGGCCAGGCCTGAGTTGGGGATCTTAGATGGCTTACTCTGGAAATCTAAAGGCTCTTTCTCAGTTGCTGGGAGCCCGTTAAGGTCAACAGGTGACACAACATCATTGGTTATCAGCCCTCTGAGCTCACTAGGCCTCTGTGTAGTGTTGGTATTGTTGGGGATGTGCTGGGAATTCTCAATTCCTGAGGCCTCAGGCTGTAGAAGTGTTCGAGGGGGATCCAGACACTCCTGGTCTTCAAGGTCGAGCAGCCGTATCTGATCGAAACTTTGGCACTCATCCTCTACCTTATTACTCTCCTGATCTGCGGCACTTTTATGCACACATGGTTTGTTTCCACAGCTGCAGGGCGCTATTTCCACTTCAAAGAGGTGCACGTCGTTCAGTGATTCTCTTACTCCAGTGATGTCTCCTTGATATTTCACATTCTCCACCTGGCTGGCAGTAACAGCACTCTCCTTCACATGAGGGCTTTCTACTGGCTGTTGTAAATGCAATACTTCAGGAACACCACTTAACACTGACTTGATTTTGTGTGTCTCTGACATGAACTGTGGAGAATTTGTGTTTTCAGAGCTATTAGTCTCCTTGAGACCATGACCATGGTCTGTGGCTGAACCCCTGTTTAATGGGGCTGATTCAGATTGCTCCATATCCTGGTTGTTTTTCACAGAGGAGTGGTTGATCCTAGATGACTTCTGGTGTTGTACTAATCTCTCTGTATCTAGTTCCTGGTTGAGCACCACTTGGTCCTCCTCAGTGTCCTCTGGACTACTTATCTGTGGTGCAGAGACCGACTTCGTCAGTTTGCTGAGCTGCCTCTGTTGCTGGTCTTCCTCATAGGGCAGTGAGCTAATTGATGTGAGAGAGGCCTGAATGCCCCCGCTTGGTATGCTACCATTGCTCTCCATCTGCAGGCCCTCCAGAGAGCTGCGGTGAACCGGGTGGTGTCGCACCATTTGCTGTGGGATCTCCCGTTCACTGGAGAAGTCTCGAGGAGGGAGACCTCGCAGCACAGCCTCCATGGGCCATGCCACAGAGCTGGGCTCACTCTCTATGCCTGAGTCTGAAATAACTGAGGAGGAGCGCTTCATGATCTTTGAGCCAACCAGGCCTCCCCGGTGAGTCTGCTCTTTTCTCAGATCGCCTGTAAAGGGGGGCGTGACCGGATGAGTATAGGCAGTGGGTAGGCTAATGAGAGGAATATCTTCGCTCTCATCATCCATGGAATGATTCAGCGGCATGGCGATATCAGACTCCTCTTCATTGTACTCATTCTCTCCTGCATCGCTGTGTTTGAGAATCTGTGTGGCATCACTAAGTTCTGTGGCATTTTCTCTTACATGGTGGACAGGTGACTCAGGCGAATCAATAATGGGATTTTGGTTAGACGAGAGGACCAGCACCGCCTCTCCTCTGTATGGGTCAACATCTGAAGGTCTGACTGTAATGAACCTTCGGCCTGGACTAGAGCTGTCCTGAATCTGGGTTTGCTTCTCCGGTAACTCTGTTTGTTTTTCTTCTGTTTGAGAGGGTCCTGGGTTCTCCTCATTATTGACAAGGAGGCTCTTGGTACTTCTGATGCTCATGCTGCTCCTACTCTGCTCTGCTATGAGTGAGACATATGTGGGCAGGTCCATGCAGTCATCACTGTCTGAGGGCTCCTGGGGTATTGCTGGTGATCTGGCGCCCTGGTCTCTTTCATGGCTGCTATTGGCAGAGGTGACGGCAGGATCTGAATTGGCCTCCTCATTGGTAGTTGCAAGCATTGGCACATGTGATACCCACTCTGGAAACAAAAAAATAGTACAACTGATGAGTGACAGTTTTAACTTCAAGGCCAATAATCAGTCATGCTGTGTATGTGGTGACTATGGAGCAGGTAATGGCAAATTTTGAGTCTCAAACATTTACTACAAAATGTATGAATAACACAATATTTCTTCCATGAAATGAATAGTAAAGAATCCAAATTCTGGATTACCTGTTTGAGGGTGCTCCACATATCTGTCCTCAAAGATGATGGGCAGGCTGTTCCAGTCTCCATCGATGTCCAGGCACTCAACAGGTAAAGGAGGCATTCTGGTCAGGTAATCTGAATTTCTTACCTCTGCAGCTATCTGTCCATGTCTGTTGATTCTGTAGGTGTAATACCACAGACAATTAACTCTCCATTCACAGAATTCTTTACAAATCCATGATATATGCCTCATTTAAGCTAAGAACAATCAACAAAAGTATCAGCATTATCTTTCTGAGCAATGTCATACTTACAGATCCTCTTGAAAAGTCAAGGATGTCACTTTAGGGTGTTCGGTGAAGAAGTACGCCTCTGAAAATCTCCTGACCTGACATTTAGACAGACAAAAAGAAGAATCTAATCATTCATGCAGTTACAGAAACAAAATACTATTTTAAAAATTTAAATAGCCTGTGTTTTGGGGAAAAAACACTTAGTCCTCATGAATCAAGCTCATAGTGTACATTTACAAAAGAAAGAAAGATTCAAATCGCTTCTTCCATTTTGTTAGAAAAGCTTGATCCAATGCTTTTCCTCTCTCCAACTCCAATTAGAAATGTATCATCCTTGAAAGTCAGCCACTGTGTCAGGAAAATCACTAGGAACACTATTTCTGGTGTATTTTCACCCCATGATAATTACAGAGTAAGTGTTAATTGAAATCCTAACTCCACTGGTGAGTGGAAGCATGACAATATCCCCTCAGGGTAATCTAATACCAACCAAAGCAAACATGTTCATTACTCTCAGACAACTGAGATGAAACAGTGTCAAATATAAGAGCTTTGAGAGCTACTCCACTGTGAAGCAGATTGAAAATGGTTTCCTATTAATATTAAACAGCCCACTGATTAGATAGAAGTTATATTGGAAATTACATTAGCCAGCTCAACCAGGTTTTAGCCACCAAGGTGCAGATTGCCATTCCATCATTTCACTAATTCCTTCTATAATACTCAGAGCTCACAAAACTCTCTGGATCTGGACAGTTTGGTCACGCCACTAACCTCTGAATCACACGTTATGTGATGCCATTCTTGAATGTAATTGGTTCTGAGCATATTCATGAATGACTAAATCAATTGAACAAGAATTTGATGCTTTTCCCCAGCCACAACCACAAATTGTAGCACAAATTAAATAACCACATACGAAATTCAACAATTAATACAAATATGCACCTGAAATATGATGGAGGATCCTTCCTTTTATTGTTTACTGTTTTTTTGTTTTTTTTTTATTTAGCTGTCTGACCAGAGAAATCATCACAAGTGTGTTGTGGGAGGATTTTATGCTGTAAAACCTGCAGTGAGAGTTGTTTCACCTGCTAACCTACCAGAAAGAATTTCATTAGCACTGCATTTATGTAGTTTCAGTGGCTTTAAAATAATATCGAGAAAGAAACACAAATTCTTTGTAGCCTATGGATTTCAGCGCAGCATAAAAAAAGCTTTATGTATTTTATTTTAATTATATACATTGCACATTTCATGATGTGCTGATGTGTCACAAAACATTATCTATCAACAGCTTCAGTGCAAAAATATCAGCAAATGAATAAGTAGATAAAGAAAGAAAGAAAGAAAGAGGAAAGGAAAAGAAAGGAAAAGAAAAGAAAAGACAAGCAAAGAAAGTAAAAGAAAAGAAAGTGGCCAGTGTTTGACGGAGTGTGTTTCTCACCCTGAGTGTGTGGTGCTCCTGGGCCAGATAGGAGAGGATGTGGGGGTTGAGCACAGCAGCCTCCAGGAACTGACTCCACAGAGCAGCCAGCTGGGAGCAGAGCTGGCTCACATCTCTGCTGATCTGCTCCGCTACCTTCTCATGGCCTTCCTGCAGCTACCATATGGCGGACATGGAGGAGCGTTGGTGGTATGTCATACACTTAGCATACACTCCTCAAAATTAATTTACTTCTACATCCCCAAATGGAAATACAGTTTCTGAATGCCAACTGATGCATTAACTTTCAGGATCCTTGGTCTAGAAATATACCGACCCAAGGGCCATTCATTATCTCCAGTCTACCTGACCACCTTGTCTTTGGCCAGTGGGCGGAAACCCACATAAACCAGCAA
>OMLB01064752.1:0-10581 GCA_900302555.1 Myripristis jacobus | reverse complement strand
TGTGCACAGCCCAGGACAGGAAGACTCTACAACGAGTAGTCAAAACGGCCCAGAACATCACTGGTGCCCAACTTCCTAGCATCGATGAAATCGGGGAGGCAAGGTGTCTGCGCAGGGCCAGGGGGATCCTGAAGGATGGCACCCACCCCAGCCACAGCCTATTCACCCTGCTGCCGTCTGGAAAAAGATTCAGAAGTATCCGATGCCGTACCACCAGGCTAAGGAGCAGCTTCTTCCCTCAGGCTGTGAGACTCCTGAATGCACCATCTGAACTCCTCCATGCTCAATAATTCTATTTTCTACACAATCAATCAATGAATTAACCAATCGAGGGAACCACATTTTAATTTCACTATACAACCTATTGTATAATGACGAATAAATATCCTTGTATCCTTGTATCTGGCGCAAGATAGGGCGCTATGTTTACTTAGTCTAGGACCAGAAAGACTGCTGTAATGATTCTCTGTGCATTCTCAGTGCATTGGAAAATTCTTCTTATTTCAATAATTATTCATCTGAGTTTACCATCAAAGTTGGTAACATAAAATTTGAAAGTAAATGCATCATCCAGTCAGTTGCCAACATGTTTGTACTCTGACACTCTCTCTGGAAATATTCAGAGAATTCAAGTCAATAATGTGGTCTCTTGAAACATCTTCTTTTCAAGAATTTAAAACAGTTTTTTCCCCTTTTGGTGTCATTGGGCAAAAGAAAAAAAATCAGAAAAATATTGTAATGTGGTAAATTAAATAATGTGTGAGGAAACTAGATTTCTGCACCTCCTCTGGCATCTCTGGCTTTGTACTCAGGCTTTAGAAAATCTAGCTGTGACTTGAGACTTAAGCCAATCACAGGTAATTTCAGAGAGAGAGAGCATTCCTATCGGCTGTTCTGTAAATGCAGACGCATGTGTACATGATCAGCTTCCATCCATCCTTCTCTAACTAGGTTTCCTCCCTTCTATACCAGCCCCCGACATGAATATTTTATTTTCAAAAAATCAGCAAGACAATCCCAAAACAGCTGCTAAAAATGAACACTATTTGTGTAAATGAGAGATTCAAGTTTAACGATACTGTTGAGATTTATTGACATGACAAATCCTCCACTTTTATTGGCATTTACTATGTATTTTCAAATTCTGAATTTTTATGTATTTGTGTATTTATTTGTTTACTTATTTATTTATTCATTTATTTTTTTGCTGCTCTTTTCAGTTTCAAATCAATCAGTACATTTTGTTGTTATTCAAACAAATATTGTGGGTTTTTAACAGTCAAAGAAAGAGAATTTGCATAAGAGAATATTACTGTATCATCTGCATATAAATGTACAAGACAATCAGAAAGACAGGAAGTAATATTGTTAACATAAATAGCATATGGTAACAGTGAATTGTACTGGACCCAATATGGACCCTGTGGAACACCTTTTTCAGTTGGTAAATATTCAGAATGTACATAACCAAGAAAGACAGGCTATTTTTTATCTGTTAGAAAGTTTTAAAACCAGCTATGGGCATCAGAATCAAAGCCAATGGCATATAGCTATTTTAGAAGGAAGCTGTGATCCGCAGTATCTACACAGATGTAAACTAACATTGGCACAAAATGTCTTTTCTCTTTGTTTGAGATTAATGGATTTTTTACATGGTCCCTCATGTAAACAAAATTAATAAATTAAACTAATAAACTAAATGCCTTCGATAACTCTAGATGAAATGCAGCACTATGCTCTCCTCTACTGAGGGCAGACACAACATCATCACTAACTCTTGTAGAGGCAGTAATTGTGAAATAATTAGGTCTACAATCAGATTGGTGAGGACATAAAACAGAGTATTTTGATAGTAGTAGTAGTAAGTTATTTTTCAAGTGTCCTGCACCAAAAGATGCCCAGCCTGCATGGGCTTACAATGCAACACACCACATCCCTGGGCAGTGTGTTTGGGCACAGACACACCTCTGGGTGATATAGTGCTCTGGCTGAAAAATATTCTTAATAGTAATCATTTTACTAAAATTTATAAAGGAATGTTTTAATTCAAGTATAAATTTACACCATGAATTTCCAGGACACATAGGATATTGCACTACCTCACTGAAGGTTTTGTATTTAAATCTGTGCTATTTAATTGTTGGGTATTTAATTGTATATTTCATGGGTTCCTGTGTCTCTTTTGTGTTGTCTGTGTGAATGCTGCTGATGTGACACATCAATTTCCTTTATGGATTAATAAAGTATCTTGACTTGACTTGACTTGATATCATTATTAGCCAGATTTTTTTTATTCCTGTCCTGGTCCAACAACAGTATACCAGTAGTACAAATCAACATGCTGAAGATTAGGTTAAACTTTCAAGCCTGGGTCATATTACTGGGAAACAGGACCGGCATATCAAGCAGGACTGAACTAGGGACATGGAAGCTACTAGGACTGGCTACAGGTATATATACACTGGACACTAATGATGAGAAGAGATGCACCTGAGCAAGCAGGCCGGACGGTGATTGATGGACACAGACAAGTGAGGCAGTAACACAGGAACTACAGTGCCTAGACCGGGACACACCAACAAGTCCTCCAACCCATATGACCACATAGGTAATTTGTTTCCTGAATGAGCTAACCCACGACCTAGCAAGCTAGCCAACTAGCCATTAAAAATACTTGCTTAAGGGTGAGAAAAATATGTTATTGTTAGGGTTAGGGTTAAGGTTAAGAAAAAAGTACAACTAGTGACTATTCATGCTACTTAACCCATCCGCCATCCCACCACCCTCCTGGTGCTGGGTTTTTCACTCCCTTAATACAACACCACAGTGTTGTTCTTGACATGACCACTAGAGGTTGCTTAATTTTAGAATGTGATTAAAGCTTGAAATTACCTGCTGTACAAACAAATATTGTTGTTTACAGGAGGACAGTCTCTGACACAAAGAACATGGACACAAAATGCAAACACTCAGACCGACAGCATGGAACGCAGAAGCAGAGAGGAAAAGAGAGGAAGAAAACTGGAAGGCAGAAGTCGGTCGGGGCTTTAATCTGAGGTTCTGGCAGAGTTCATGACAAATTCCACTTGGAATAGAGCCTGAGACACAGAAACAAAGCCTATTTTCAACTAGCAACAAAGAAATCCCAAAACTTACAACCAACATCATTAAGTCTGCTTGCTGTTTTCTTCATTTACATGGTCTACGTAAAAGGCTCCATTTTTATGGTGAAGCCTTAGGTGTTAAAACAAATATGTCATATGCACAAATATGTCACCAGTATGTCCCTTTGATTTTCCATAAATAATTTCCTTAAAGCAAATGCTTACATTCAGTTGATCATTATTGTATTAAAATGCGCACATACTGCCACAATTACCAAATGTGAGAAAAGCAATAGGCCTTTTACATGATTTACATGTTAACATGACAGCGGCATAAACTGATAACTCCCCAACTCCCCTGAAGTAACTTCTTATTTCAGTTTCCCAAGAGAAGGTGAAAATTGCAATTTACTCAAAAATGTACTCATTTTCTGTCTTGGCATTAACAGATTGGACCAAAACAATTACAGCCATGCTTCTGCACTATCACAGCATGTTCATCGCAGTTATGGGCCTATATTCATTGGAAATAAAAACCACAGGTTTCAGGTGCTGCTTTTGGAAGAGCTGCTGGAAAGGGGAAAATGCATACAGCTGCTCCCAGCAACCTGATGTTTTTGGATGATGATGTGGAGTGACCACTGATGTTTTCCTGAAAGTCCCACGGTCAAAATGGATCCAGACTGATAAGCTGGTGGTGGCTAATCAACCAGACATGGTGGTCGACAAACAGCAGAAGAAGGCAGCAGTGACAGATGTAGAGATCCCGAACAACAGCAACATCAGGAAGGAGGAACACAAGAAGATCATACCGAGGGCTGAGAGAGGAGCTAGAGAAGATGTGGGGAGTGAAGGCTACAGTGGTGCTGGTGGTAATTGGAGGTCTCAGGGTGGTGAACCCCAGACTGGGAGAGTGGCTCCAGCAGATTTCAGGAACAACATGTGAGATCTCTGTCCAGAAGAGCGCAGTCCTCAGAGCAGCTAAGATACTGCACAGAACCTTCACGCTCTCAGGCCTCTGGTAGAGGACCCAAGCTTGAAGGAGACACAAGACCACCCAATCAGGTGAGTGGGTAAATATATATGTATCTGCTAGTGTGTCTTCTGTGCTATGCCTATTAACATTGCAAATAGCAGATTAACATTTCTTTCTCCATTATGGTTATGACCCATGATAGGGACTCTCATTTTTGTACCTTGACTGAACATGACATAGGACTTAATGATGATATGACATAATGATGATTGTCATGTGATCCACAACAATCAACATGGTGCAATAAAAGTGCTATTCTGCGCATTCCTATTAAAGAAATTTAAGCATTTTTGGCATTTTGGTGTGGATGACCAGCTTTAAAACTCTGGAGATGTTAGAGAGGACAGAAAACAATTTGACACAAAAATGGCATTTTCAGGGCCTTAAGATTAGTGTGTACTTGGCCTTAGTTTGCATTTTGAGTCCTTTCTTACGTGTGACACTGGATCATCTCCTTGCCTTCTCCTAGCATGGTTACAGCCTTGTGTCACCTTTAGTAGGAAAAGGCAGGTGAGGAAATTGAATAAACTGTCATCATTGTCCGACTAAATTTAGGAATTTTATCTTAACCCTCGTGCAGCGTTAAGGGGTCAAGCCTCGCCCTCTGCTCTGCGGCAGCGGTCGTAGCCTCCAGCGCTCCCCCATGCCCCCAGACCCCCCGGCCTCGGCCCTGAACGCACCACGGGACCCCGGAAAACGGACTCGCAGACACTTTGACCCCTTAACACTGCATGAGGGTATCTTATTAATACACATATTGTTACATAATGAACTTTTAATAAAATTCTAATGCACATATTTTAACATTTGTTATTTTCCCTGTCTGTTTCATATAATTTCACTTATACTTACATGTATTTTTCTTTTGAGAATTTGAGCAACTGCAACTGACCCAGTTTTCCCTTGGGGATCAATAAAGTATTTGTGATTCTGATTCTTACTTCATCCTGTCTTATCTCATGTGAGAAAATCCTAAATACTCAGTTCAACATCAGTTATTATCTTTTACGTCTGTTGCCTTGCAACTGACGCCACTTTTCTCATCTTGCTGAGTCACACAGTTATTTCTGACCTCAGTTCCTGTATGGAGCAAGCCAGATTGCAATTTGCTGTTGCACAGCAAATTGTATGACATAGTGTGTTGAGATGTTTTTGCTGTTTTTGTTACTTCATTTTGAAAATCTCCTTTAGCAAAAAATCCCATCAGTTTGTCAGTTTCCGCACAACCTGGATCAGCCTCTTCTGAACTGGTCACAGCTGTCCTTCTAACTGCTGGTTCACAGCTGGGGGTGGACTGGACTGGATCTAATAATGATTGTTTTGTCATCACCCAACAGCAGCAAAAGTAATAAAAGAGCAGCCATTCGGAACTTGTGTAATCCGTGGTGGAAATGTGAATCAGAACGCTTATCCCAGAGTTAGAAGGGTTTATTTAAGATTTTGTGAAATTACTATGGTTATGGTAGTACACTTTAACTGTCCTAAGTTAGGACAGGAACATCAACCTAGGAACTGCTAATCTGTATTTTATCTGTATCTGTATCTTTATCCTAATTACCATGTGTACCAAACAGTTGAGGTAGGATATGCAAGTTAGGATGTTTCTAGAATAGTCACCGTGGGAATTATTATTCCCTCCTGATGTGAATAACATTTTGAGGAAACACTGCATAATACTACACTGTGACTTTTTTGAAACTGTTTGGTATGAAATGTTAAAATTTGAGGGTATTTAGTATTGGCACAAAATATTAGCTGTTGGCAGCCTCACTCCACAAATATAGCTGCCTTCAAGATCCATATGAAATCCCATGCAATTTTGCAGAGAAACCTTTCTCTGTTAATTATGACAGCTTCTGATTCAAATCCATCAAGCTTATGTAATGGCATGACTTCCTGGGGTCAAAATCCACCCACACTGTAACCATCTCCCAACACAGTGCATGTAGACAACTACTTGAGGTGGAAACACATAAATCTCTCCATATATGCACTTACATGGGTGACTGGATGTTGTATCCATGGCTACCTTCTCACGTAATGTGTATTATTTTTATCGCAAAGGCCTGTCTTTTTTTCCTCCCAAACCCCTTGCTTCTGTATCATGACAGTCATAGTCTTAGTTTATATTCTATACTGTATCTTAGGGGAGATGTAAAGAAACCAATACCATACAATGGAAATAACACACAATTACACGTTTTTATAACTACTGATAAAATGAAAATCACATTCTATGAATGACTTGGTTAAATATGAGTAATGTGATTCACAAATGTTTAGGAGTAGAAAAGGTAAAAAAGTAAGACACAGAAAAGGGAATGGGCTGAATGCATGTGCAGTTCAATCCAGTGTGTCTGCAGTTTAGTGCATGCATGTTTAGTGTAATATCTACATAATGTCCATACTTCATGTTTCTGCTAATCTTTTCCTAAAGCAAGCCATCATATTTTAGAGCTGCCATATCATTTTTCCTCCTTTTTTCCAGCCATTGTTTTACACTCATTCCACTACGATATGAAAATGAACTTTGAGACACTTCAAACTTTCTTCACACCAGTATTCCATCACCGTAATAAAGTCGTCCACATTAGTTTTCCCTAAAAGCAGCAGCACTGTTGTGTTTTGATGACTGGAAATTGGCTGGAATGAAACGGTCTCTCTGCTGGAAAATAATCCCTTAGGAAACATTTCAAAGTTTGAAAATGGAGGGATTTTGATTCTATGTTGTGAAATCTTTAGAATCCCAGCATGATTTGCAAAATGGTTTGTAGCAATATAAAATGTGGGTGACATTCAAAATCATTGGTGCTGTCCTGTAAGTCAGTGGTTCTCAACTGGTGGGTCATGATTCAACAGCAGACAATGGATCAGCTCTGAGTGAGTTGCTTGTGTGTGGAAAGAAAAAAATGTTATTTTGAAATGTAATGGATACCTGGTATAGCTGAACCACACTGGTAGAAATGCGAGTCAGGGTTTGTCCAGCAGAAATCTAGCTTAGAGATTATAGCATGGTCGTGGCATTTCTAAAATCCCACCAAACATGTAGGAATAACTATGTTGCCAAAGTGCATGATACACTGACTGCTGTCTAGAGAAATAATGAGAAAAACTAGTGCATTCATCTAACTCTCTAACTCTCTAAACCTCTAACATCTCCTTGCATGGTAGCCTCTGCCATTAGGGTGTGTCAGTGTGTGTGAATGGATGAATGCAAACATTGTATAGTGCTTTGAGTGGTCAATAGACTAGAAAAAACCCATAGAAATGGAGTCTGTTTACAACATGTTGGAGTCCTGAATTCACACACACACACACACACACACGCATGCACGCACACACACACACACGCACGCACGCACGCACGCGCGCACGCACGCACGCACGCACGCACACACACACACACACACATATAATTTGCCACTCTCCACCAGCACCACTGTAGCCTTCACTCCCCACATCTTCTCTAGCTCCTCTCTCAGCCCTCAGTATTTTTCGAGCTTCTTGTGTTCCTTCTTCCTGATGTTGCTGTCACTCGGGATCACTACATCTATCACTACTGCCTTCTTCTGCTGTTTGTTGACCACCATGATGTCTGGTTGATTAGCCACCACCAGCTTATCAGTCTGGATCTGGAAGTCCCACAGGATCTTGGCTCTGTCATTCTCAACCATCTTTGGAGGTGTCTTCCATTTTGACCATGGGACTTCCAGTCCCAATTCGGCTCAGATGTTCCTATACACTATGACAGCCACTTGGTTATGGTGCTCCATGTATGCCATACCTGCCAGAATCTTGCACCCTGCTGTTATGTGCTGTACTGTCTCAAGGGCATCTTTGCACAGCCTGCCACTGGGGTCCTGCCTGGTATGGTAGATCCCAGCCTCTATGGATCTTGTGCTTAGGACCTGTTCTTGTGCTTCCATGATCAGTGCCTCTGTGCCGTCTCTCAGTCCAGCCTTTTCCAGCCGCTGGTAGGTTTACTTGATATCAGCCACTACTGTTATCTATCTATCTATCTATAGATATAGATATGGATACGCTCCTCGCATCGCTCGATGATCCAAATGCTGTTAGCCTCCTGCTATTGTGATGAACTTCTCCCTAGCTAAAATCAATTTGTATAATTTATGTCCATCTAAAACCACAAAAATGACATCCTGAAGACAGCCTACAGTAGTTATTGTGTTAAATTTAGATGGAAGGTCTCCTGGAGAGCTACTGAGCATATTGAACCCTGTCCAACTTACAAAAAGAAATGAACATGAACAGAGGATTTTTATTTTTTTTTATTTTTTTTAGGAATCTTTTAGCAGGTCCTTTATGTATTATCTTGAGTCTTGAGCCTGAGTGAATTATTCCAAGTGCTAGCTGCTAGTACTAAAGCCTGAAAATTGAAACCAATTGAAACTACTGGGTAAAATGTGCTCCCTGATCAGGGAGGTTCTGGTGGAGCAAAATGCACACAGTGACTTTGTGAGTTACTGCAAAACCCTTACGGGGGTGTTTGATTGGCCATCAATGAGAACAAAAGAAAATAGCCCAAACTAAAATGTCAGGCCTAACTGGGCTGGCAAGGAGTAGCTGGGGAGGCTAAGTGCTTCAGTGGGGGTTGGGTGTGTGTGTGTGTGTGTGTATGTGTGTTGGCATGGTAGGGTTGCTGAGCTGTGGTTTAAATGTGTGGAAGAAGTATGGTGTCCTCAGGCTTCCTCTGTATCTATGAGAAGAGGATGCTGAGAGTAGCAGTGGTAGTAACGCTGCCGTGGCTTGTCTTCTTTGCTCCATTTGCAAGCTGCTACAATAACTGCAAGTTGGCAGCAGTGGTGCTTCAGAACCAACAGGTATTTGGAATTATTTGAATCTCTTGCTTGGTTATGGTACAAATGGGTCAGTAGGCTCTTGCAGTGGTGTTTGACTAGAGTAGACTGGCGAATATGTCTGCAGAGACTCCCTAAAAGGATATTTATGAAAAAAGTCTTTAGTCCTTAGCTCCATGTAGGGGATGGAGGAGGAAGGAAGAAGCAGGGGGGATGCAGGACCGCTGGTGTGGAGAGCCTCGGGTGGCATGACTACGGCCCTGGGCAATGGCGTGCTCTCCGCGGAAATAGCGAGTCGCCCGACTCTGTGCTGGGTCTGCAGCGGTTCCGTCTTGTGGAGGAGGAAAGGAGAAGGAGGAAAAAGGTAAAAGTGCCGCACCAGGCTCACAGCTGAAGGCACATAAAACAAGTCCCAGAGAGTTGGTTACTCACCTCTAACAGCCTTGGCAATTCGTTCCGGCTTGCACACTCCTTTGCAACTCTCCGCCCGTGTCTGCGGTTCTCCCTGGGCCAGCCTGCCTCGCACCTGTGTCCCGACTGCCTTTAATTGTCTGTCGCTCCAATCATGGCTTGACTGGATAACTGGTAGCGGGTGCGCTGCTATCAAGTAGGGGAGGTCCTCCACACACATACACACACAAGGGAGACTTATAAAAAAGACAAACACTCAATATAAACCCACTGCAAACAAAGAGAAAACACGATGCAAACGTCTCTCCTGGTCACTCCGTGACATATATTTTCAATAAAAGACAAAAATCCCTATCTACACAGTTGTGTTAAGGAACATTACAGTCAATCAATCAATCTCAATTAATCAATCTTTATTTCTATAGCGTCAAATCACAACAGAAGTTATCTCATGACGCTTTACAGGTAGAGCAGGTAAAGACCACGCTCTACAAATTACAGAAGAAAAAACAAAGAAATCCAACAGATTCCCTCCTGAGCATGCTCTTGGTGACAGTGGCAAGATAAAACTCCCCTTTAACAGGAAGAACCCTCAGATAGAACTAGACTCAGGGCGGGCGGTCATCTATATTTACCGGTTGGGTGGGGAGGGGAAAGAGAGAGACAAAGAGACAAAAACAGGGAGATAAGGACAAACTGGGACAGATGACAACAACAGAAACAGCAGGGTATCCTGAACAGGTAATCTAGATGGAAGTGACACGCAGCATCCAGCCTTCTCATCTGCAGCTGGATGACCTTCCAGGATGAGACGGACAGTATGACCTAGACAAGACACAAAAAGCACAACGAAAGCAAAGGGGCAGAGGACTCTGGAACAATAGCATGCACTGAGTAGAAAAAAAGGGGGGGGGGGGGCGAACAGGAAGATGGAAGAGGAAGATTAGAAAAGAGGAAAGTGCTCAGAGCATGATATGAAGTCCCCCGACAGTCTAGGCCTATAGCAGCATAACTAAGGGCTGGTCCAGGGCAACCTGGGCTGGCCCTAACTATAAGCTTTGTCAAAAAGGAAAGTTTTAAGTCTACTCTTAAAGATAGAGAGTGAATCTGCCCTCCGAACTGAAATAGGAAGTTTGTTCCACAAACGTGCAGCCTGGAATTGGAAGGATCTGCCTCCCGATCTAGTTTTAGAGATTTTGGGAACCACCAATAA
>OMLB01064748.1:10564-25520 GCA_900302555.1 Myripristis jacobus | reverse complement strand
AGTTTGCGTTCATAGTTCACATTTTTGAATTTTGAAAGTTCAGTCCCACAAATGAACCGTAATAAACATTAATTTATTTAATTTTTTTTTAAAGTAGACCCTCCACCTATCCATCCTGTATACAGCTAAAGAAGCCATGAAAGCCATGAAAAACCAATATGACATGGGATGTGCTGTATGTTTGACCAATTAAAATGTTTCACACTGCAAAAACTCAAAATCTTACCAAGATTATTTCTCTTATTTCAAGTCAAAAATGTCTTATTTCTAGTCAAAATATCTCATTACACTTAAAATAAGCCATGATTACCTCAGAAGTAACTTGTGTTTAGACAATTTTCACTTGTTTCAAGTGAAGATTTGCTTGAAACAAGTGAAAATTTGCTTGTTTCATTGGCAAAATTTGTTCTTGTTTCAAGCTAATTTTCACTTGTTTCAAGTGAATTTTCACTTGAAATAAGTGAAAATTGTCTAAAAACAAGTTACCTCTGAGGTGATCATGTCTTATTTTAAGTGTAATGAGATATTTTGGCCCTGTGATGGACTGGCGACCTGTCCAGGGTGTTTCCTTGCCTTCCGCCCAGTGAGTGCTGGGATAGGCTCCAGCAACCCCCCGCGACCCTTGTGAGGATAAAGCGGTTTAGAAGATGAATGGATGGATGAGATATTTTGACTAGAAATAAGACATTTTTGACTTGAAATAAGAGAAATAATCTTGGTAAGATTTTGCGTTTTTGCAGAGCTAGTCAAAACAGATCTTATCATGCTCTTATCCTTTGTTAATGAAATTTGAAACGTAATTACATTTCACTGACATGACTTACATACCTACAACTGCAAATTGGGTTATGTGACATCCAACTTTTTCTTTGTACTTGAACCTGGATCTTAAGACTTGAAGGTTGGTATAAATATGTATCTACCACCTGGATCCCTACAGCCGTATTTTCCACCATGCTACTTCTGTGCCAGCCTGTTTTCTGTTTCTCGTCATATCTCCTCCACCTAATGTTTGCCTGATGGGACAAACACATTTCTGATTTTTCATGCACGTTATTTGCATTTTAAGATATCGTGCTCATTTTGCAAATTTTTTTTTATGAT
This sequence comes from Myripristis jacobus, assembly GCA_900302555.1. Taxonomy (NCBI): domain Eukaryota; kingdom Metazoa; phylum Chordata; class Actinopteri; order Holocentriformes; family Holocentridae; genus Myripristis; species Myripristis jacobus. The sequence goes on along the minus strand of OMLB01064748.1, from coordinate 24,416 downwards.
GCCAGGCTGCAGTTGCGACTGTGCTATCTGCTCACCCAGTGCATCAAGGTAAAATTCGCTGAACCCCCATGCTAATCTCCAACGGCCTTTTTGAAATTCATGCATTTCTACACATTTACATCTGTCAGTTATGAACACAGTTTGAAACTTTGCTACTGAGCAGCTCTACTGGGAGAGATTTTTTTTTTCTTCCTATGCTGTTCTGGTGGTTCAAACCAACAACCTATTAATCACAAACCAGCTTATCTGAGCTTTATGCAAGTCCTCTTAATACATGTAGCTGCTATCTCAGACCATACTGTAGCTGTAACTTCAATATGGCATGTTTATTGGGATGTTATAGGTAGATAAGTAGATTATTTACATTATAGAATTGCAAGCTGATGAATGATTTGTGTTTGTGTATGTGTGTGTGTGTCTGCCTGTGGGGAGATCCTGGCGCCCCTCAAGTAGATAACTCCGGTCAAATTCTCGCTGTGGCAACGCTCCCAGTAATCACTAAGTGGCATTTATCCCCTATATGGTTGCCATGGTTTCTGAAAAATGGATATCTGAAATAGAATAGGTTTACATTGCAGAATAATGCCTTTGTGTGTGGGTGTGTGTGTGTGTGTGTTTGAGTGCATGCATGCCCACACACATGCTTGGATGCACGTTATACGGTACTGGAGGTGCAATTTCTTTATCTGAGCGGACGGGAAGACTGCCTACTTACATTTAAGATCTGATTATGCGTGAGTGGGCTCATTATGTTCCACCTGGCGCAGCACAGTACAGCCTATTTGCATTTTTCTAATAACCGCTATTAATTCCAATGTCTGCTTTAAAGATCGATTATCAGCATGTCTCAGAAAAGTCAGACCAATTATACTGATTCTTCAACAGTGCATTTTGATTTATGAAATATTGTAACAGTTAAAATGACTAAATTCAGCTGCAGTATGCATTTTTGTTAAAAGTAAAAATACACCTGTTTAATCAGGCTAAATCACAAACTGAGTCCGGCTGCAGCAGAGAACATCCCATCCCCCATATCTGAGCTGCTACAGATTTACCGTATTTCCTCTGTTGAAAGTCCGGGTTTAGTCTTTTGCAAACTGGGAAATGAATGTTTTATGAGCAGCTTTAAAGAAGAAATGAAAATACAAGGTATCAAGTTGCCTCACCGGGATACATTTCCACTTTTTACCGAAAGTAATGGATCTCTCGCCTTTTTCGTTCCTTTGGTATTGCTCTTCAAGCCATTACTGACTGTTTGAATTGGGAAACACGAGCGTGCTGTGGAGTTTACTGATGTTACAAAGCATGATTTCTAAATGCTGAAGTCAAACACATTTCAAACACCTCTTCTCGCCTTTTGAAGCTCGCAAGGAGGAGGCGAGCTGGTGGACCCAAACGTAGGAGATGGAGGCAGACTTGAAGTGCAGTCATATTTATTAACAGTGTGCAGAATATACAGGAACACAAGGAGCTAGGAACAGAAGTGAGATGTGCTCGAGGGCAGTGCCCGGACAAAGACCACGACTGACAACAAGACTCACCTGAAGTGGGAGGGTACAGGAATCACCAAGGGCGTTTCTCAATACCAAGTTCGCCAAGTTCGGACTTGCGAACTTTGACTTCGGGACTTGGCGAGGTCGACTCGGGAGTCCAGACTTGGAGGACGTGCGGTCATTCTTCAGTTGGAACAGCAGCGTACTTGATGACTTCTCGTTCTTGTTTTCATGGGCTAATTTATCAGTTTTACAGTTATGAGTTCTCTCCTCCGGTGTTGCCGCAGTTGGGATACCTGGCTGTTCCAAGTCCACATAAGTCACCAACCGATGCATCCTTGCTAAAAGGGGTAGAGCAAGAACAAATCCGGGAATTTGGACCGAACATGGTTGGAAACTTTGAATTGGAACAGGACTTGGGCCGCGACTGATGACGTTTCACGAGTCCGCAAGAACACAAGCACAGACAAGAGCGCGAATTGGGAAACGCCCCGGGATAGGGTAACAATGGAGACAACGAGGGTGTGGCAGGGTGCAATACAAGGGCAGAGCTAAGTAGGCTGGCACAGAACAGGTGTGCAGAGGAAAACAGGCTGGGCAAGGCTATGACAAGACCAGGTAGCAAACAAGCAGAAAGTCAGAAATAGAACTGAAGAAAACACAAAAATGTCCAAAGAATTCCTCAAGAGTCCATGAAGTTAAAATGAAAGTCCTTAAATACATAATCATGACAGCAAAGGTCTAGCACTGAATATAAAAGAGGAGGAGGAGGGAGTAAGAGTAAGGCAAAGAGGAATAAATGTAGGAAAAGAGAAGGAAGAAGTATCTCTGAAGGGTCTGAGGGTGAAATCGTTCACTTAGGACACTCCTGTTACCGTTCAAGAGCAGACCTGATGAAGCCTGGTGGTGAAATGTTCAATTCATTTCGCTGTCTGAGAAATAAATTAAATATATTTGAACAGAAAACGGGTTTGGAGGGCAGTGTACTTTTGCATTCATGTCTGATAGCAAGCAGGTCAGCTATTTTGCTTCGTGTGTGTCATTTTGCTTCAAAATCATGAAAACTGCTCTGGTGAATGATGAGAGATTTACATATGTTCATCGCAATGGTTGCTCTTATCATATAGTTCCCTATTCTTGGAGACCAAAGATATCGACAGCTCGATGTCCATCACTGAAAGCCGATCCGATTGGTCACTGAAAAAAAGACGTTTTGGCAGGGTAATATTTCGGACTTGGTGTGATGAGGTCATTGAGGTGCATTGTTTAATTTTAAAATCCTGCTCTATTTGTGGCGATATGCTCTGAAAACAGATGTTTTTTCTCTGTCGTTATTTAGCTTGAACCATGGCACTGTGAATTGAAATCTGAGCTTTGAAATACAAGTCACATGTTGGTCATGTGCCTCAGGACCCAGTTTTGAACCACCTATGCATGACATTCAGATGAGAATTATATATTAAAAAAAATGTGAATTGAGGAACCCAAAGCTCAAAGGTGAACACTGCCTTAAAATATATGAAGCTTTTCTCATCTTCAACCAAGGCCATGCTACACCTCAATTATTCTTCTTCATTAGATCACCTGCCTTGCACTAATTGGTTCATCTACTTACTATATTGATGGCTACATGAAGATCATTAGTCTTGCTATCTGGCCAACAGGCAGCGACGGTTTTGCGGGCCGAATGTCAGCATGATTGATGGAGTTGGATGATCTGTGGGATAATCAATAGTCCTGTTAATTATGAAGGGGACAGAGAGAGAGAGAGAACAGCATGTGGCCTTCAACACTGTGTCAGTGTTAGAGAGCAAGAAAGATGAATAGAAAAAATGTGGTGGAGATTCAAATTAGGGTGTAATCATATATGGCCTGGTCTGGCTCACAGATGAGGAGATGAAAGGGAAATGGATTAGAGTGAGAGGAAGGAACAGGCAGAAAGAGAGGAGAGAGGGCTGGTTTAAGTGAGAATGGTGCTGCAAGATAAATCAGCCAAAATGCAAGGGGTGTTACAAGTTGAAGGGAAAAAGCAGTGATGTGTTTTTTGCCTCGCCTAGGTGTTACAACTACATGCCGGGGTGTGAGCTGTCAGGGTATTTTTGGTGCAAAACAACTGGAGTTTGTAATTGGAGACAATGGTCACCCATGTATCAGTAAATTTGAGGTCACAGAGAAAAATGCTTTAGGAGTTGCAAACTTGTACATTTTTTTCTTCTCTCCGGCAAATACAACACAACAGTTACACCCTCTCAAACTCTGCATTGCAGGTGCTCAAATCACAAATCACAAATGAAGGAACTCATATGCTCACGTTTTTGCTACAGCAGCAAATATGGTGCTAAAGGTATTCACACACCCGTATCAAAAAATGTGAAGTGAAAAATGTGAAGTGGACAAAATTTGCACAAATCAGTAAGGGAATTCAGGCAATGAGAGTTGCACACCTGTAGATTATTTCCTCACAAATACATTTTTTTGTAGATATTTTTCTAGTCAGTTGCCACTTGGAGTCTGAAATGCTGATTTTTTTTTTTTTTTTTTTTTTTTTGCTCACACATGTCAAGCTCCGCGTGCTCTGACTTTTGCACCGCATATCTCAGTGAAATGTGTCTAGTGAACGTTCCCCAAAGGTTCTCTGAAGGTTATTTTATTTTCCTTCTCTGGCCCTCTCTCCGCTGCCTTTCCCTATTGTGCTCCAGCTTCTCCTCCCCCAACCTCTCCCTCCTCTCTGACCTCTCCCTCCACCCCACTTGAGGTCGAATCCTACAATAAAACCGCAGAAGGAACCGTCTAATTGAGCAAACCAATGTAGGGCTGCAAACGGTTTCCGCTGTCCTGGTGTTATCTGTGGTGAGCTATCTCGCGGCGCACATGAAGACGACAATCTGGCAGCAGAGTGTACGTCCCTGCTGATGTTATTTGTGAAAGATTGTGACGTAGGCTGTCACCTTATCAGTGTCATTCCTGTCTCACACAGTTTTTTTTTTTTAGTTCTTCTGGAAGCCATTTAACCTCAGCTCGGTCCCAGACTAGCAAGCGAATAAATAAATTCATCTCATTCCAAAAAGTGTGGTCAATGTCCTGCCAAGGAAGCTGCATTTTTTTTTTGCAAAAAATACCAATTCTTGCAAACGGCGACTTGAAATAAGACACAAACAGTGACCATGACAATGAATTTTTCCACACTTGGTACCAGTTTGGGCTCATGTACTCCTGAGCGACATATTGGTTTACCCTTCATTACACATTCCTGTTTAGAGGGAGGTCTGTTTGTTTGCTTGAGGTGTCCTGAAACAGTTTCAGTGGACATCCTCAAGTATCTGCGGTGGCCACGGTGTCTTTCGGACATTTATCTTGCTGCGTCCATTTTGTTGTTTGGTGTATTTTTCTTCTTTCTAACTGGCCAAACACGGACAACGTTACGCCGTGTCCATTTCCAGCAGATACAACGGAGTCTGATGGAGAAAATGTTGCAGCAATCTGTGGCATCAGTCGTGTTGGCCTCTCCCAATCAAAGAAAACGGACTTCATCACAAAATCTCTCAGCATCTGACGGATCCTATATGACAGTGTAAGAGGATCAAACGCTGGATTTCCTCTTCAAGAGAGAGAGAGAGAGATAGAGATTAATAGAGGAGCACACCAGAGGCTGGGGGAGGGCAAACTAGGGCAGATCAGATGTAACCTTATATATTTTATAGTGTTATCTGTTAAAGCATCAAGAGGTTGGATGTTAGGGTGTGAAAACATCTGCTCATTTAATCATATACGGTCTTTTAAAACTAGAGGGAGGCATGAACAGATCAAACTGTTGAAGGCTGGTCAGTTTTTATAGAGAGAGAGGAAGAGAGAGAGAGAGGGGATAATGGGTGTGAATGGCAAATGCATAATTTCCTCTCTGTTCACTTAATCAATTGCAATACAAAAATTGTGCTTAAAAAACAACAACACATACATATGAAACTAGCATGAATTTATTTTAAAATTTTAATGTAGTTTCAGACTTGAGAGAGATTGATTCATTTACTAATTTATAAAAAAGAATATTTATTTTATTTCATGAAATTATTATTTTTACCCCTCGAGTACCATGACATGAAAGTGAAAATTCAGTGGATCACCATTACAGTAAATTAACAATAAAAAAGTTTAAACATTTCAACCAGAGGACATATTCAGCCGTTGCATGTTGAAAACAAGTGAAAACTGCAAAATTACATACATGAATATATATACTTATCAGAATTTAATTATCTATGATCCGAATGAGCAAGTATAGAAATTCATCTGGCATCAGCTGCATTTGGCTCACATCATAAAATTGATTATTTTACTCACTTAAAAAAAAAAAAAAGAATTAGAGCAAGGGTATCATCATTACAGCACTTTAACTACATGTATTCAAACATAAATTTGCAGATGTAGTGGACATACACCATGCTTCCATAGAGATTATATGCAACAGTACGATGTCTATCAGGCTGTCCACCATGGTTAAAGGCCATAAGACCAAGGCACGGGGAAAATGACCTTATTATCTCCCGTCTAGACAAAAGTGCCGCGCAGAAGTGAAAGATGCAGGTTGTTCAGTGGCACCTATGGGCGAATTTCGTTAAGAGGAAAACTAATGTCAAGATGTCTGACCTTTGGAAAAAAACACCGAATATGGTTACTGCTGTTAGATTTCGTAGGGCAGCATGGCAATGACTGCTGCGGGGTAGATTTAAAATGTGTGTGTGTGTGGGTGTGAGAGCGAGTGAGAGGAAAAAGAGAGACAGAGAGAGAGAGAGAGTAGAGATGAACAGATGACAACAGAAGCTGGGGAAGGTCAAGCTAGGACTGTAATCACGTGACCTAATGAGTTTGACAATTTTATCTACACACACACACACACACACACACACACATAAAACACACACACTCTCTCCCATTCTCTGTTGTGCAAAATATACAGCCTCCCACAGTTGCAACCATACACACACATACATTTACATTCTCTACTTCACACACACATACATGCACACATGTGTATGTTTGAGAAAGACTGAGAGAATAAAAAAGGGTGTCTGTGCATGTGCTTATGTGTGTGTGTGTGTGTGTGTGTGTGTGTGTGTGTGTGTGTGTGTGTGTGTGTGTGTGTGTCTTTTCACCACCTACGGGCAAAGATGGTGTTTCTGGCTAGAGAGATGGTCTCTCCAAATGCAGAATACATGAATATTAATGCGGAAAAGAGAGAGAAATATGTGTGCATATGTGTGTGTGTGTATATGTGTGTGTGTGTGCTTGATGGAGTGAAGGAGGCAAAGAGGTAAAGAGAAACCAGGCACTGTGCAGATATTTAACCACAATGAGGCAAGTTACCAGAGGCTTTCTATGTCTGCTATTGAGCACAATTTCTTGCTTTCCGATTTTAATCTCTATCCCTATCGCTCCCCATCTCTATCCGTCCGTCGCTCTCTTCTTCCTGCCAGTTCGGGCTCCATGTCTTTGCTTCTTCCACCACCCCCTTTGAAGTGGGAATTAACATGCATCATGGGTGATCAGATTGTAATTGGATCGCACCAAGAGGAGTAAAACCCCTGGTGGAAACGCACCTAAGATGCCCCGAAGATCTGATCACCTAAATCAACTTTCTCTCAACAATAGAAAAAAGAAGTCCTTGGATCTTCTTTCCGCCCACCCCCTCACCACACACCCACACACACACACACACACCCACACACACACACACACACACACAAACACATACATATGAAGTACAGTGCATTCTCAGATTTATTTTACAATGAACTGTGAATAACCTCATCGGTGTATCTTCTTCCCTTGAACTGCCTTGTCTATTTCTATGCTTTATTAAAAAGGTAGATGGCCCATTGTGAGTTGCACTGTAAAAAGCGTAATTATGAATCCCACTGTGGTTCGGGGCAAGCTCCACCCACAAGCACTGTGATTGGTCAGAAAACCCGTCGCTACAACAGGCTTGATGCAAGTTCTCGCCACAGAACGTGAATGGCGTCCAATCGTGAAGCTGTCGTCTGCGGTCTTGAGGCTGGTACAGAATAAAATGGCGATTGTGGTTCGTTGCTATGGTGACCGCGCATGTCAGTAGGGATGTAAAGTGTATCGCGCTAGCCTGATAGCTGATACGGTGTGCTGCGAGTGTTTGCTAAAAGCCAATTGGTCCTCAACAGTCCTCAATTCCCGTCCACTGCCTGTTTGGTGGTTGCTGCAAAACCTCTCACCTCAGACAGTCAACAGCTTGCCGCAGGTTGATTTAAACAAAAGTTAGCCCTGCACAATCAGCCCAAAAGAGTTTAGGATACCACTGTTATATGTTTCTGTCAGGATAAAATACCAAATTATACATTTACTCCCAAAAAATCAATAAAGGAAAAGACTTGCTTATCAACTTGCCACTTTAAACCAAACTTTAAATGCCCTCATTAAACTCGAACGTCCATGGGAAACACAAAAAATCGCCTCTGTCAAAATGCAGAAACGGGACTCACACAGCAATGCATTGCACAAAAGAAAAGCTCACAAAAATCTGGACGCTGTGATTGCAGTTTCAGTTTTTCCTCTAGATTTGTGGTCTTTTCAGTTCATTGAAGCTTTTCTTTCAGTTCGTTGCTCCTTTGGTAATTCTTCCTTTATCTCTTCCCCACACACTCATCAAGGCACTGGGCTTATGCAATCTCTGCAAGGGATGTTGGTATATTGGTAGCGTGAGACGGCCCTTTATGTGCCACATACGAAGCCAGCCGCCCTCCAGCTAATGAATCTGCTACAGTCATACATCCCTGATGGTGATGGACTCTGAAGTGGAGCTGTTGTAGTTTCAGAGGCCAGTAAGGGATGGCTACAGCTCTTTGACACACATAAACTGCTGCCATTCTGATCATCCTGCTGTGCTATTTCAATGGGAAACTCACTTCTACTCCAATGTAGGTTCTGTTCAATTTCTCTCACTCAATCATAACCGCAACGTTAACCAAGTGGGTGAATCTTGCCCAGAACTGTGGTGGGAGTCATAAATTCAGTGGCATATGCAGTGACAGGTCAGGAAGCCTGTCTCGCACCAGTGACAAGTCTTTAAAGCGGGATGAGGAGGATCTTCCTAAAAAAACGTGTACGCTCTCTCAATCATGAATCATGACCCACTAGAAGTGTGTGTTAGTGTGTGTGTCTGCAGAGTCCCTGCCCTCTGCCTGGATTTTCTTGTTTTGCTGAGCTCAGGACTCTTCTGGGGCGTCGGCCTTTGGGCAGCGGCTGTGTAGCTCCCAGCCAATCCCAGCGCAGCACAGTGCCAGATCGGTAGCACGACATCCAATAGGAAGCTACGAAAATCGTGGGTGCGGTCCATGGACTGCCGATAAAAGGGAATCACCAAGCGGACAAAGCTCGTTCCACAACGAGAGTGAATCTGGGGTCGGCGATAGGTAGGTGATAGCGGGTCTACTCTTTTTCCTAGGATGGCGACAGGATGTTTTCTACAGTTTGGGGGGGTTGATTCATTCCATCGCCATCCTAGGTAACAAAAACCTGGATAAAATCAGCTTAGCCAGGGAGGAAGGGCCAACTTTGAACACCTAAACCTGACATGCTCTGTCGATGGCAGATAGCTGATACATTTTCTGCTCGACTCCATTATTGCTTCACTGGAAATATGTCAACTCGATGCCCTTTGTCTGTGTGTGTAATAAGAAAAACACACCACCAAACAACAAAATGCACCCATAGGTTATGGGTTTATGTAAATGAAATCCCCATATAGGCGTTCCATAAATACACACTGATCCAGCCAGGAAACAAAGACAAATTACAGAGTTGGCAGTCGGTCACAGACTTGTCAGGATGGATTGTAAGAGGATGGGGAACAAGCGAGGCGAGGTGTTTATATTCAGTCTGAAAGGAGGTGAAGAGTGTTTTAATCTCAATGTTTTGAATTATTATTTTCTTTTTATTATGGCAAAGAGAAATTGGCCTTTGGTGAGAATAGTGAGGATGCAGTTTTCTGCCTAAATGGGAGGTCTTTACGTCACAATCTCTATTCCTGTCTCATTTTCTTGACATTTCGCTGCACCATTTTCTCTCTGATTTTCTCACTCCTTTCCTTTCTGTGCTTCCGCTTCTTTTGTTTCATGCCCTCTCTCACCCTCGTCCCTCTCTCTGTTTTTACTTCTTCTTTTTCTCTCTCTCTATCTCTGTCCTCCTTGCTCTCTCTCTCTGCCTCCCGATCCTCCCGACCACTCTCTTTACTGCTTCAATTCGATACGCTCTATAGCGTACCTCTATGATTATTGAGTGAGCAGAACTCTGTGTGAAACTGATGCGCCTATTTCCCACCGGCTGCAGTGTTATGATGGCAAAGGATTTTTATTAATTCACAATCCAGTCATCCCTCCCCGAGCTCTCTCCTTTCTCTTCGTCTTTTCAGTAACCGGGAGCTGACAGGGTGACCACCAACATGTTAATGTAAAGTATTAATATATTGCATTTCACAATGAAAGTGCACCTGGAAATACAAAAAAATGGATGTGTAATACAACTAAAGCTGGATTCTTGAATCATAAGGATGTATCTCACATCCCATACACACACACACACAGATAAAGTCTCATCAAAACCAACATGTGCTTTTTGGACACACGTTTCCATAACATGCTGACATTTCCAACATGAAGCTGACCTTTGCATCCCGTGAACTGTCTCTTTACAAATATGTTTTTGCCTTTTTAAAACACAGGAAAATAGAAAGAGACAGGAAAGACTGGGAGAAAGAGGGAGGGACACGCGACAAAGGTGAAACACACCTTCCAGCGTCACCACAGCTCACTTACTACAGCGACATATCCGCCATCTTCATGCTGTAAAATGACATAAAAAAAATAAAAGAACAAGATATTTATCATTTGACACATCTGAAGCCTGTACATTGGCTTTGTATTTAGTTATTTTATTTTTTTTTATGTCATTCTATTTTTTTAAATTTCATTTTATTGTTTTTGACATTTTTTAAATTGGAAATTTTGAGGGAATTTGGTGGAATTTTCTTTTTCTCAAATGTTTGGGTAATTTATGATTTAATTTAGGATTACTTTACGGTTATTTAGTTTTCAGTATGTGTTTGTAATAATTCTAAATGTTTTCTGATAGTTAGATTTACTAATAAACTAATGATTTTTTGCTGGTTTCTATTCCCTGTATTAATTTGTTAATTAATTAATTAATTAATTAATTAAATTAAATTTTCTGGTCATTTTAGGGTAATTTTCATGTCATTATTTTTTTACTAAATTATTTCAAAATTTTATGTTTTGTTCTGGAAATTTTAACCCTTTTTTTAAATTTCCATTCTTTCTTGTAATATGGAATTTTGTGGCAATTAATTTTCTGGTGATTTTGTGATACTTTTCTTGTAGTTTCATGTTAAATCCGTCCTGTTTTGAAAGACATCAACTGGATATTCAGGGTGAAAAAGGGGTTTTCTGCAGTGACTCTTTGTCAACCATTTATCCGTCTGCTGGGTGTACTTGTGGCTCTTTGTTTTGTCATATTTCCCATAAGTCCTGTTGCTTCCCGTCACAACCAAGACGTGGCCCCTTTTGTCTTTTGAAAAACAAAAAGAAAGATAATGCCACTTTCTTGTCATTTTGGATTTACCATAAATACAAGCTGCCAACGAGGAAAAACCCGTTCATCTTAGCCTCCCACTGCAATTAAAAGTAGGGCACGTAGGAATTTTCTGCAGGCTCCCACTTGGCACCGTGTCAGCACAAAGAGTGAAGATTTAAATGAACATACCGATCTCGCCAGTCCAAGATAATAAAAATGTAAATGAAAACTATTATTAAAATCAGCTTTGCTTATGAAAGTCAAGTACTGTCTGGGGCAGGTTGTTTATGGATGGATTTTAAATTAATCAGTTAAAAGTGACGGTGGACGTGTTCCTCATTTTGCACGTCATCTTGTTCTTTTGCTTCTTACTAAACAGTTCAAATGCAGCATGACATCTGATAAGAACATCTTGGGAGCAGACGGCATGCATTATCTAACGTTAATTAAAAATAGTAGAACTAGTTTGAAACTTTGTATAAGAAGACAAGGGTGGCACTTAATGCCAAATGGAGTTTAGAGGCTGATAAATACAACATGCCACCTTTTCAGCAGTGGAGTATTTTCATGGGTGCATCTGTCAGAATGCCATTAAATTAAAAGAAATAATGGGATGCTCAGTTCAAGTCCAGTGACTGGTATTTTAATTGTTCCAAACATAAGAGAAATAATAGATATTAAGCAATGTGGCAGCTGAATTGATGGACAATTATCTGGTGAAAGGCCAGACAAAACAGGGAAAATTGTAGATAAACAAGGGGTATATCAAAGTAAACTTGTAACGTAATATGGGCCCAAGAGGAGCAGAATTATAAGAGTAAAATTAAGTTCATGCAAAGGAAAAACAGAACGCCATCTCATAAGAAGGTGTATGGAAGAGAGGGTCAAACAGTAATGCGGCATTTAATTGCGCCTTCAAGTGCCATGTCGGAAACTATGTAAAGTGTTTTAGAGACATAGATGGAACCTGAGTTTCCCAGGTGAAAAGTTTCAATACGGCGAAAATGGTTGCTTTCTACTTTAGCAGCGGGATCTCCGCTCTTCGCTCTGCTGCCTAAGTGGAAAGCAAATTTTCGATAATGGATGTTTATAGCTGTGTAAGACCCACAAAGAAGAAGAAGAAGAAGAGGAGGAGAAAAACATGCAAGAGCGGTCGTGTTTGATGTTTTCAGCTTCAAACATGCACTTAAAGGCGCTGTAAGTAGCGAGTGAAAGAGGTGATCGTAATCGGCCTGGCTAAGGAGACACTGCTGATCAGGTAGAAAGGCAGACAAGGTGAGAATTATAAGCCACGACAAGCCGCTGATGGTGTTAGAATGCCGCTTGTAGCACGTTCAGCTTCACATTTTTTATCCACGTTTTACGAAAAATAAACCAGGAAGGGCTTTTGTGTCTTGCTCCAGGATGGTTTTTAGAGGACAAAGGGCAGAGGTGGATGAATTCTTGATTACCATGGTACATGTGTGTCTCAGGGTCTGCTTATTAAAATGTGTCTTTGGTGATCTGAACACAAGTGGACAGCTGTCTCCGTACACCTCTGGCATTAACATATAAAATGTTAAAAAATTTTACTTGGCTAGTCCTCCTTCCTGCAAACGAGAAAAATGAAAATAAAAATGGCATTTAACAGGCAGCCGATATTTAATCAAATAGGGGCATCCTCGCGCCCTCCTGCCTCATTTTAATGCGGCTGTCAATCACTGAAGACGCATTTCACTTCTGTTGAAACTCAGCCTGATCACGTTCCAGCTCACATTATTTAATTATTCCATTGGTTCTAAGAGGGTCGGGTTCTCCGTTTAGGTGGCTAAATCAACCTGTAATATTTCTGTGGTCTTCCTGTAGTAACTGCAACGCACACATTCACACTGCCGTCTGTAATACGTCTATAGTATTCCTATGGTAACTCGGTCACATCTAGGGTTAGAAAGAATGTGTTTAATTTAAAGAAAGACTGCTGAATTTTAGAGACTCCCCAAAATTTATTGCATCATGTTTTCATTATTAAGGGGAGTTTTTTTTTATTCTTTAACCACCTGCTTTATAGCCGACCTGGACTTCAGTTTGTATTTGATCCATCAGCTGACAGTTCAGCTGCGCCGGCCAGAGTCAGGTGAGATATTTTCTCTATTGGAAAAGCGTCAGTCTGGTCGGTGTCGGGGTGTCTGTGTACACCTCTAATGCAATGCAGACAAAAGCATCCCAGACCACCTCCGAATGCGTCCTGAGATCCGATCACTCAGGTCGCATTGGGGACGCACTGCTGCTGTTAAACACCTGAACTCAGAGGTGTCAGCTTGTGTTCGGATTTTTCAGGACGGATGTTTATAGCAGGTGGGAGCAGAGCCTAAAAAAGCCATGTGCAGTGAGAATAATGTGAGGGAACAGACGCTAAGGGGGGAGGGTGTCACAGGCGTTAAGGGTTAAAAAGGGTCTTGAGTTGAGGGTCAAACCTGTGACACCACAAACACTTGGTATGTGCGAGAGGTCGCGCTGCACACCAACAGTTTAATAGCTTCTGTCTCGGTAAACAGCCTGCCAACTGAGGGGAAAGCATCCTTCAAATTGTGTGTGTTTGTGTGTGCACGCTTGTTTGCATCCTGTTTTGTACGAGCGCACAATTTACCCACTGTACTAGCTCATTATAGATATTGAGAGCTTTCTATTCATCCTGTTTTAGTCTAAATAGCCTCCTGTCTACACACACACATAAACCCAGTGACTTGAGCATATGCAAACCCACA
>OMLB01064743.1:9194-22074 GCA_900302555.1 Myripristis jacobus | reverse complement strand
AAACTTGATTGACCCACTTTATTGCTCTCGTAAGATTTCACCAAAGTGTTGTTACATACAGGACCACTAGAGGTGCCTTAACTTTAACCCCTTACTGCCTGAATTTATTTACAATTACCTACAAAAATAAATATTATTGTTATTGGTGGTAGAGTGCTTCCAATACAATTCTTGGTATGTGTGAAATATGCATCAACAGCATCAGTGGGATACATACACCACCTCGGCTGCATTAAGACTGGAAGTGGTTTGAGGGGAATTCACGACAATAGTCTACAAGGGGTTAAAATGCAACTGTAGGGCCAATTAGCTGCTGTGCAAATGCCTTTTGCGGAGTCTCACAGTAGCTATTGATTGCATGCATTAAGCTTGATAAACTCCCTAGTTTATTATAAAATAATTATTTTCATTCTATCAAGGTAAAGATTCAGACTGCGAGCTGTTCTTCTAACAGTCTTTAACGACTGCAACAAGTGGGCAGCCTGTGTCTAAGCTGACTGTTGTGTGTATGACTGCTGACCATGTTGACTAGGTGTTAATATAGGTCTTAGATGTGTGAAAAGACGGATGGCTTTGCCTTGAGGCTGCATCAATGTCAATTAACTATGAGCTAATGTTAACAATGGTGGGCTTGTCCCTTCTCTGCCCTCATAAATGCCTGTCATTAGTTATGCTCATTTGCTGACAAATATGTTTTTTTGCTTCACTTCCCACAGGTGTGTGTGTGTGCGTGTGTGTGTTTGTAACCCTACCACAATATTTTATATAGTACAATTATCACCATCATCCACTTAATTATATAAATGAGGTGGTTAAACTGTTTTTATTTAATTTAATGAATTTGTCTTTAACCAGAAGTACAGATCTTTCCAGTTTTTGTCTCCTTCCGCTGGCAGATAATTAAATGCTACTTGAAAAATCCACTTCCAGGTTGCTTTCAATCTTTTTGTGCAGAGAAAAACAAGGTGAAGGTGAAAAACAACAAGTTATGGAACCTTAAGAGGTGTTAATTAGCCATGCAGCAGAGATTGTGTAATTGACATAAAACACGTCACTAAAGGTCAGCTGGGCACCCGGGCAGGAATGCCGCCACACACACCAGCTTTGCAATGTTTGCAATAACACAAAATGCAGGACGTTTCACCGCTGGGTGACAGGTTTAATCAACTGTGTGTTAACTTGTCCATTTTTTTAAAATACATCTTTCATGAACATGAATTTAGTTAGTGTTCATGAACACATGTTTTCCCTTACCGGAAGTGGCTAAAACTACCTCCAGAAGGGGCTAAATTTCAGTAGCTACAGCCATCAAAAATGCATATCCAGATGAGGAAAGGTTAGATTTAGGCATAAAATCCACTCGGTTAATGTTAGGGAAAGGTTAGGTGTGGGTACTAAAACCAGAAACTCGACACAGTCTATGAAAAGGACGCTGGTCTTGCCTTGGACTTGAACCTGGTTCGCCTGGGTGAAAGTTGTGTTGAATGACCGATCCGCCACCTCACCAGCCTCCTTACATGGACTTTGCGACTCTTGATACTACTCCATGATGCATGGTACAGGCACAATATATACTACCAACTGAAATACAATACTTTTAAAGTCATGCTGACTGTCACAAAAAATTGACAATTCTCGTCTATGGAAATCCATTGACTGCATTTTCGTGACTATATCATAAACCGCCAGCTGGTGTACTAGTTTGGCATTAGGTTAAACTTAAGTCCCATGCTGTAGCTTTGAATAAAGTTTGTACTTTACTCATATGGGCAGAGTCATATGACAACAATTGTCTTGTTAATCTAGCAAAACAATCGAAGTTGGACAGTTGATCTTTGAGGTGTAATCAGGTAGAGACAACACAGCATAATCACACTACATCACAGCACGATCCCACAATGTTGGACCGTGTGCGCTTCAGTAGCACCATAAGATCTGGCTTCCTCTTTCCTTGTTATATTTCCTCATTATTGTACCCACAATGCATGGGGCTGCTTTGGAAAAAGAGCCACATGAAGCATGAAATTAGTTCATGACAGTTGTAAAGACAAAGTCAGTACAGACTAAAGAGAATTATGCTCTGGTATCAGTCTGTGTGGTTCACTGAGTGAAATAGTCCACTATCACTTACCGCCCATTTGGTGGCGGCGAGTGGAACACATCGGAGGGTGATGCAGACGGGGGAATTTTATCAGGCAGTGGCAATGAACCGCTGCTCTTTCACAGACTGACATTTCGCAGAATCACAGGAATGAGACAGCAGATAGGACGTAACAGATGCCGTTATCATTTGCACTAAAATGACTGCATACTTGGGCAGTGGCTTGGGTTCTAAACTTAGCTCATGCTGCGCTGTCATAAATACAGTAAATATGTCTGCTGTACAGTCAAGCCCGGAGTAAGACTTTGTGCTGCCAACCCCCCCACACCCAGTACCACCACCCATCCGTGCTTCCCAGGCCCACCACCACTGACTTTTATCACAGACACAGAGTTGTTGCTCCTATAAAACCATAGACACAAAACTGTCTGTCCTTATAATAGCACAACTAATCAAAACAGCAGTGGCTAAATATCCAATTTAAATAGACTGACCACTAATCCAAACACTGTCAGATAAAACGGATCCATAACAACAAAAGCTACCACTTCCTACCAGCTCAGAAACAGTGAAGGGATATATAAATATGTTTGGGGTCAGACAAAATGCTATGTCATATAAAATCCAACAAAGCATCCACCAGTAACACACATTTGGACCTCATTAAAAATTAAATCTCATTGTACTTTTAGTTGAACGTCTTTTTTTCTATACTTTGACTGGGAAAAGTCTTCATTAATGTCCTCAAAATCCATCTGCCTCAAGCGTTCATGCCCCATTGAAATTTCCCACCACAGTAATACGCCACCTTCTTCTTCCTCACTTTCCCATCCTTACTTTTTTTGTAAAGATAAAGGTAGATAACCTCCTGACTACCAGCAGTTCAAATTTGTCCTCTGTGGAGGACATTTGTAAACCTGAAAATCTCCCACCCACTGCATACTACTGCATTAACTCCTTTTGCTATCTACAGAGGACATTTAGGGCTTTTCAATGATACCAAATGTGAAGGGGTGGGGATGGACAGTTATGTGGATGTTAAATTCATTCTTACGTTGACTTTTTGGTATTTTCTTTGGGACTAACTAGTTGCCATCAAGGTTCCGTTTCACATATATGGCGTTCCGATGTCCACTGTAGTGGACACATGATATCTTAAAAATAAAAACTTTTTTCTTAATTCAAAAAAAAAAAATGTTTTCAGTATTCTAATTACCTTACAAAGATTGGGGAATTTAAAAAAAAATGTGATTGGACAATATTTTTTTTCCTGGTAGTCAGGAAGATATGTGATTAAATGTTGCTCTTTTGGTAGATTGCTGATACAAGCATTTAATTCAGAGAAAAGGGTATTACCTTAATCACGCCATGATGATACTAAGAAACAAACTAAAGTTTCCACATCTGCCCTTGTTAACCGGTGGGTCAAACTTTGGTTATATTGTGAAAACAGGAAAATCAGTTTAGTAATATCTTGAATGTGTGACTCAAAATTTAAAAAAAATGTACCATCAACAATTTTGATAGAGAAGATCTGGCAAATCACACACCACCAATTTGTCCAAGAAGAAGTACTTAGTTTACATGCATCCACCTTTTAACTGTTAGATAAGCACATTTTATTTAACATTTATTTAACATTTTATTATATAGAGTTGAATGTCATCAATGTAGCATTGTAGATTCATGCTTTATGGACGATTTCACAGAGAGAAAGCATGTACACAGAGAACAGCGCCAGGCCCAGAACTGAGCCTTGTGGTACGCCAAAATTTACTTTAATTTCTCCAACATGGTAAGAGTTCACTTCATAATGACTGCACAAAATTGTTAATTTCTAGGCCACAAACCTTTTCATCAATGCCACTTGCTTCATCAAAAATTAACAAATTGAAAAAGTAATTACAAAATGCAAATAGTTTAAAATTCAGCGGAGCGATGAGCAAGCTTTCAGTTGTATTTCCTACAGCAGAATAAAATACCCGATTCTTTTTTCTTTCTCACAGTACAGGCACGTTTGCTTTGTGAAGTGTTTAATTGCATGTAAAAATCTAAAAAAAAAAAAAAAATGTTTAGGAAAACTAATTTGTACTATGAGAACAGCTGACAGTATCCTGGCTGCAGGGCAGCAATCTTTGACCCATTGCAACCTCTGACCAAGTGCCCTTGAGCAATGCACCTCACACACTTAGCTCATGCTGACCAAAGTAGATGTTGCGCCAGCCAAGGAGGAGTCACTTTGAAAGGAACATTCATAATTAGTCATTTTTTCTAGATAAATTACAGCTAAAAAAAAATAGATAATTCCATCAATGCTTCATCAATCTTAACAAGGCTTTCAGTGAAAAGTGTCCAGCAAAAAACCAACAACAAATGTGACTCTGATTACCATACCAAATATATATTCATGTGTTTCTCTCATTAATAAGCTTTTTAAAGCTTACTTCATTACCTTTGACCTACTTCATCTTACTGGCAACAAATCAAAGAGTCTCTATTTAGTCATTAGAAAGATTAAGTCTTCTGATATCTTCATCAAAATCACCTCTAGAGGAAGCCTGACGTCTCAACTGATTCGCAAAATGACGCAAAGTGATACACAAACTTATGAAGTCGGATGTCCTGAAGGCATATCTGATGGAATGTCTTAAATTATAAAGGGATTATGTGGAGGGGTTGATGTGTGTGTGTGTGTGTGTGTGTGTGTATGAATGAATGTGTGTGCAGGGGTATGGAGAGCGGCACGCTGGGGCTGGAGGGGTGGAGAAGTAACGGGAAATCCCTCCATCCTGAACAATATAAAATGACAGCGCATCACCGCGAGAGGGCAACTCAGCTGAGCGCTCAGCATCACTGGATACACACCAAGTCAACAAGTGGTACACTGAACTGCTGCGCAACATGACGTTCACTCTCAGTAAGTGACTTTCTAACTGGTATCCTGCTGGTTCTGCTGCATCTCTGCCTCTGTGTAACCCTGCTCCTCTCTACCGTGCAGATGCGTACCTGCTCTCTGTTGCAGTGATGCTGGCGCTCCTGGCCCGGTGCGGCTCCGGGAGACCTGCGGGGGACGCGCCCACCGAGGGTACGCCAGATGACCTCTCAGGTGAGGACATGCAGCGCTCTGACCTCCTGAGTGAGTCCCCGGTGTGGAGCTCCATCATCCGTTCCACTACACCCGATGCGCAAAAGGTGAGATTAAAACTCGAGCACTATCCCCCTAATGCTTTTGTAACGGGCCATTCATCTATTGACACCTGATGTGTCTGTGGTAATCAGATTAGTTCATAGTGACTCTCTGGAAATATGTAATTCTCATTTGGATTTGCAGTGTTATTTTTACAATATTTCTAGCGTGGTTGTGATATTTAATGGTGAATTTATAGTAACCTGATGATATTTTATTTTTTATGATCTATGATAAGTGTCTAAGATTTCTCTGGTAAGATGATTAGTTTACCATCTGCGTGGTTGTTTGAATAGTTTCTCATATTTATATAGGCTAGTATCCTTCCTAAGTGTATACTGAATATTGGGTATTATAGGGTCATATTTATCTGTAATCAGTAACTGTTGTATCAGACTGGCTGGTGCTTCTCAGAGGCCGTGCAGTGGGCAAATGGCATTGCTGACCCTCTTTAACAAATGTTATTTTTCTTTTTCATTTTTTTAAAGGAATTTCAAGGAAATGTCAACGACAACATGCTGAGGCGTTATAAAGTGCCTGCACCCTCGGCACTGTGCCCAAAGTTCAACTTCAGCAAGGTATCTTCTTTGTGACTCCAGTTTCTCTGATGCAACCTGCCTCACTGATTATATATTGCTTAAAAACACACACACACACACACAGAGGAAATTTTTTGACAGATAGAATAATGATTTGAAGGCTCAATACTAAAACTCTCAGATAGATTGTGATGCTTCCACCCACATGTGTGACAATGCTTTCCTCTCCTTTGTCCAGGAGTCCTGTCTCCAAAGACTGGTCCAGGGTCTGCTGAAGTTCAGGGTTCTTCTGAAGTATGTGGAAAGGGAATACCCCAGCAACCCCGTCCTGCCAAACTTCAAGTTCTACAGTGGCCTCCTGATCTCTCTCATCGAAGGAAAGGTGTGTTTGACATGCTTCACAGTCACTGTTTTACAGCCAAAAGTTAGATAATCTCTACATAAGGGTCACTGTGTTAATTACACGTTATTTGGGGT
Source organism: Myripristis jacobus (assembly GCA_900302555.1). Lineage (NCBI taxonomy): Eukaryota > Metazoa > Chordata > Actinopteri > Holocentriformes > Holocentridae > Myripristis > Myripristis jacobus. The sequence continues at coordinate 15,770 of OMLB01064743.1, read as the reverse complement.
CTGGGCTACTGTAATGTACTCTAATGTAATTGTGCTCTCTGCCCCCTCCGCCCCACAGATGAAGCACCGTGAGCAGGTGAGAGCGCTGACCAGCAGTGAAGAGGAGATGCTGCTGAGGGAGATGGACAACCCCGACGTGTTCCACAGGAGGATGACTGCGCACAGCATCCTGCTCAAACTTAACGAGTTCCTTATAGACAGCAAGAAATCAGTGGCTAAATATGATAATCAACAAACTTCCAGGCAACAAAGTGTGGCCAACCAACTTTAAGGCAATTATCTGTTACTGTAACTGCAAATTGCAGTGCAAATCTAAGGTCACTTGAATGAGTTGGCTGTGGAAATTCTCAGTCATCCAGGTCATGGTTATCCAAGGAGAGTTGAATCAAGGGCTGGACTTGTTTGTAGATCCCTGAAGGCGTTTCGCCTCTCATCCAAGAAGCTTATTCAGTGCTGACTGACTGGTGGGCAGTCCCAGGTACCTGTGTGTGATCGTTATCAAGGTCATTGATACCACTGGAGTGAATGGTTCAATTTCCTGGGAAGGGATGACAGGAAAGCATTGTAGGTTGGGGATAAACCTCCTCCTCTGTTGAGAGATGATTTCTAAATTTTAACATAGATCTCTTCCTTCTGGACTTGTTTGCAGATCCTTGAGGATGTTTCACTTGAAGACAAAGCCTCATCAGTCCTCTGTTTGAAAGAAACCATTTATGTTAAGATGTCGTAACCTAGCTCAGTTTTGGATGAGAAGTGAAACGTCTTCAAGGATCTTCAAACAAGACCGGCTGCCCTCAATTTAACTCTCCTTGGATGACCTGAGTGAGTTAGTAAGAATCACAAGTTTAAACTGGTGGGATTAAGTTAGTTTTTCAAGCAACACAAATTTACTTTCAGAGTCTTGTTTTCACTCGTGTTTACAGAGCTCTGGGAGGGGGAAAAAGGCATTCAGCCTCTCATTTTACAAGAAATTACTTGATGTGCCTAAGACGTACAGTGTACTGACTGTTTTGAACATATCTATGCAGGTATAGTGGATCTATTGGATCTTGTAGGCCCAAGGGCTTTTGTCATCCACTACTGCTTAATTTATTCAACTTATTTATGTTTCTCTGTATGATTTTATTTATTAATCACCTATGCCGCATTAAGTTATTGGGAGAAAATATGTTTTTTAAGCTATAGTTTTGTACGGAAATTTTTTTTGAAAAGCAATTTTATGATCTATTCTGTAAAGACTTCTTTTATACATAGTGCTGATGAAATTCTATTTATTTTCTTATGTACTGAATACAAAATGGACTCACAGGTCAATCCAAAAGCTGTTATCGGTGCACGTTATCAGTAACTTGAGGAATAATTTGTATACAACCAGAAATAAAATGAGACTGCATTCAACAGAGAAAAATGCTTGTTCATTCAAACATAACTATCTGACCACATTTATCAACACATTTAACAGGGTTCCTACTTTTTTACCCCACACATTGATTAGATGTACAGATTTTGTGTCCATTATGTGTGCTCATCGATCTTGATCGATGACGAGTGATTTACACATAAAATAAAATAAATGACATTTCAGTGCTTCATATGAACCTGTTTAGATTTTACGGTACGACCAATAAAGTTCAAACACATTTTCCTTCACGTTTTATGGTTTACTCAACCACTCTGGACCATGAAATTCTTTCCATATAGGTTTTATTTAGACAGCATCTTCCTGATTCCTGGTGTGAACAACATGACACTGATAACTGAACCTACATAGATTTCCAACGAAAATAAAACATTACTCTTAAGACTTATTGCCAGAAATGTTCATTTACAGAGAGAAAATAAAAGCATGAATTGATGACATATCCAAAGACAGGGTTACACATTCCCAAACAGCATCAGATAGAAAATTACAGTAAACTCAATGCTGAACATTTCCAGGGTCAAACGAGAGAGTGTGGACTCAAGTTCGTCGATCCAAACAAGACTGAGACCAACTGTTAGACAATATGTCGGTGTATACAGTGGCTGTGTACATCACGACCACGAATAAATATAGTCTTGTGACTTGTGGGCACAAAAGAGAGAAATGTCCGTTTCCTGGCTGACTGCCAGTAATGGGTGGGATCACATGACTTGATGAAGGGAGATGATTGGCTGCGTGGAGGTTTTCCTCAGCCCCATAGCAAACTAGGGGGAAGGAGGAAGAGGGTGAACAGTTAGGCCAGAAAACTGAGGTTCTGCAGGTTTATACAGCCCAAACGTTTCGACAGTTGAAAATTTAACAGACTGTTTTCATAGCAGCCATGCAGACATGAAAGAGCAGGGTAAACTCAGGTGGTACTGACGACATCAATTCAGGTCTAACTGAGCCAGGCTCCTGCTGTCGGTCATGCTGGCTCACTGAAAAGACTCCGCACCTTTATGGAACTGAACCTGCATTAATGTCAATAGAAAGACCTGTGTGTTTACTCAGGATGTGTATGACGACTAATTTCACTGAGGGCTAAATGGAAATTTTCTACCCCACTACAAGACTAGTCTAAATGAAGAAAACACTCAGAAAACAGTCCAAACTGATCAGATTTTGATCTACCGTGTAAGAACAATCATGGTTGGAAAAAAAAGGGGTTGTGCAGATATAAAAGTCATTTGAAATGCTTTATCGAATATTCCACTAGTTTTCCTGCACTACTAGGAATCCCCGCCAGCAGATGCTGTGATTGGTCAGAGTCCTCATCCAACAATAATCCTAAATTTAACCAAGCAGGCATGTCTGACCACCTGTTGCTACCACAGCAACAATTAAAAAACACAATCATAACAATAATCCAGCCGACTAGTGTTTCCATGCCAACTCGTTAGCTAGTTGCCTAATATTTACCCTGCTATTTCGAGTCAAAATGGCTGCCTTGAAAACGGTCTATTAGAGTGACAATGACACATAACAGTCAGAGCAGTCATGTTTACAGCATCATATTAAATATCAATATACTATACAATGTTTGGCCTAAGTTTTGAATAAGGAGCATGCCAACCACCATGAAACAGGAAGCACACAGAGCCTCCCGTGTCCTAAGTGTGCGCAAAATGCAGAAGTTGGGCACACTTTTATAGCATTTCACTGACAGAAGGCCAGCATAAAACTTCCAGATTCAAAGGTGCTTTTGAAATAAACGTGAAATGAAACGTGAAACAAATATTTAGTTTGGATGTAAAATGTGAATTTGCCCTGTTAGTGCAAATACTTTTTGCTGTCGACCCTACTATCTGAAACTGTTTCATTTTATTTTATTCTGCGTGCTCCTACAATTAAAGACAGCAAAAATTAAGATAGGCTGAGAAATGTGCCATAAAATGATTTTCTCCTACAAAACATGAAGAAAAAAAAAAGCACACAATTAATAACTTGGATCACACTATCGATGAAACCTGTGATTTTTATTTTAGCCCTCATCATGCCACCCTAACACGTGCTGCACAGTACCAAGAATTCAGATTTCATTCTGCCACAAGTGATTAAAAAAAGACTTGTGAGATCGTCAACCACTCCAGTTCCACGGAAAGCATTTCATAGTAGCATGTAGCTGTGAAAACCTTTTTTTTTTTTGGTGTCACATTTCGCACCATTTGGGGCGCACTTTCTTTGAAATACTACACATTCAAAGTTTTTTCAGTTTCAGAACTTATCTGCACACACCTCAAGACCGAGGGTTCTGGCATGCCTGGATCTGCTCCTCGTTTGAAACCTGGAAATCACAAACAAAAAAGCACAATTGAAGGACACCCGTGTATGTTCTGCACAGGTCCACAAACACTTTGGACACTGAGTGTGACGACAATAACCTATTAGCATTGCTCACTTCATCCAAAACCAAAATGAAGAATGAAAAAGTGCATCCATTAACAGGAGTTAATCATTAAGTTACTCATCTAACCTACATATCAGGGAATGATTTAACAGGGTGTGGAAAGCTCTTAAAATTATGAGGTAACTTCACAAAAAACCGAACTACCCATTTAACAGAAAATGTACTGATTGCACTAAATAGCTGGACACAAAAAATCAGTTCTAGGGAAGGAGAGAAGTGAGTGCAAACAGATTTTGACAAGGGGGTGTATCAGGAAATGTTCTGATGTATTCTGACATCAGTTTATCAGAGGATAAGTGCAGGTCAACACACAGCGCTCCTTGGCAAACATCCATGGCAGTTTTGTTAAACAACTTCATAGTCACTTCCAGGTCTGGACAGTTTGTGTTGGAAAGTGCAGCACAATACTGTACTGATGTCACATGTAGGTCTTCTGCGTCAATTTTGTGAATTAGAGTGAATGGACACTTCCAGTAGTTCAAAATCTGGCACAGTTATTCATATCATGAGATTATCTGCCAAAAAAATAAATAAATAAAAAATAAAAGATAAACAAGCCACATCCGCCCTCTCCCTTTCTCCCCCCCGGGTTCATTCATAAGTCACGGACACGATCACTCATGATGGAACTGATTTCTTAAGTAGCCTGTGGGTTTCCCAAAAGACATTACTTCCTCAATATAAATCTCCAAAAATTACCTGACTCATCATAAAAGCTGCAATCACTCGAAACTAACTAAAGACCAGGGCAGCAGGGGACAAAGTCTCTCGGGTCTGTCCTATACTGTAATGTCCTGCCGTGAAGTAACTGAGGTGCAAGAGAGAAAATGTATGTAAAACCGAGGAAGACGGGGAAGGAAATCAGATGTGTATTAGGTATGACATCAGAGCTGGTGTTTCCAATATTCTGAAGGCTGAGGAGATTCACTGACGGGTGGCAACACCGGCAAAAGTCCTGCAAGGACTTCCCCGTATCTGCAATGTAATGCATCCACCTACACACTCACAGGATGGCTAGTTATGGATAGTGACAATAGCTGCTGCTACCTTGACTCAAAGACGAAGATTTCCCTGTTGCTTTAATTTATAATGTCTCTTCTGCGATCACAACTAGGGCTGGGAAAGAAATCAAATTTTATTTTAAATTACACTTTTGGCTTCTGACAATTATAAAAAACAAGATAACTGGGATTAAAACAATTATTGTGCTGCATTTTGTTTTAAATTATGCTCTTGTTTTGTCTTGAGCTGTAAATCCAGTGCACCCTTTTCCTTTGCAGCAGTGTGCTTTTGCCCAAACTCACGCTGAGCCAGGATCAGTCTGGCTTTGGTCACTGACCTCACCTTGTGTAGGTCAGAGAGGTCATTTAGGGCTGTGCCGGCAATTTTGCTGCACATGGTCAATAAATGCAGTGCAAGTGTTTCCAAGGGCAATGAGCAATCGTGTTCAATAACTGTGATCTAAAAACTGACCCAAACACTCGTGATTATGACTTTTGCCATGATCAGAGCAGTCCTAATCTCAACACATGGACAAATCTGAGAGGGAAGCTCAAAACACAGCATACTGCAGGTTTAATCTGACATGCACACACACCTAATGGGAAGTATACACTCTTCCACTGTCACCAGCTTTAAGTGTTTCACAACCTGCCTGCAGAGGGAGGCTGCTTTTGTTTTACCTGATCAACACGTGTTTACTATAAAATAAGTGTGAGGACAGATTACAATATGTGTGTATTTCACTTCGAACTACGGTTTCTTTTCACTGCTTTCAATCAAACTTTCACCCGGAGTCCCTGAATGACTTTCCCAACTAAACTAACGTCACTCAGTCATGTAATAACATAATTTCCCCACCGCGGGCAACTTAAGCTCCTTTCATATTTCAGACTCCTTAATGACGCAACTCACAAGCCGGAACTTGCAACAACAATTCAATGAAACTGGTTAAAAAGCTAATATGACTGATGACTGGGGTTTCAATCTGGGTGAATTCTTTTAGCCCTACCCACACTTTGTTTCTTTAATGACTATCAGAGCAGCGTTACTTTTTCATATTTGGTTTTAAAATAGCAGCAACCAGCCAGCCGCTAACAACAGCTAGCAGGATTAACGCTAGCACATCGCTAGACGGGCTGATGTGCTAAGCTAACTGGCTACCGGGGCAGGTGCTCGGCTAGCCGGTCTGCGCCTCCCTCGGTTCGGATACTGACCCAGGTAGAGCACCGTAGGGATGAAGCCCCATCGGATGACAAACTGGCCGCACTGGAACAGCTGCTGCAGCCGCTGTTTGGTCTCTTTGCTGAGTTTAGCCATGTGTTCCCCCGGCAGAGCTACAGAGAGGAGATGCTGCGGCCAAGGACGAGGAAGAGGACGTGACGAAATCACGCATGGGCGTAAACGGACATGTTCTGCTTTGTGTCGCCATCTACTGGACGGGTTTTACATTGCTGCATAGGAAAACCACCTCACATTTAGATAGTGTCTCTGTTTTATTTCTATTGCATATCTATTCACTTCCATCCACTTCCACCAAAGTGCAGCAAAACCGATCCAACACTTTTAGCAAATACATGAACACAAATAAAGCAGATAATGCCAATACCAAAAGACCCGGTGCCACCTTTTTTCTTTTCTTCTTCTTCGTCGTCTTCTTTTTTTTTTTTTTTTTTTTTTATTTTTTAGGTGATTAAATTGTTATTTT